>CAXDIT010000013.1:0-278482 GCA_963989405.1 Trypoxylon attenuatum | reverse complement strand
AACAGACGGATTCTACCGTAATACAACGTGTAGTTCCGCTTGTACGAGCGGCAGTTGCGTTTAAATCCTGTAATCGGACATATGAGCTCCCAAGTATATCGCGACATAGAAGCGCCAGGCGTCATGCTCGCACACGTAACCCGTGTAGTTTGATGCAAACAGACGGAATCTACCGTAATAGAACGTGTGGGACCGCTTGTACGAGTGGCAGTTGCGTTTAAATCCTGTAATCGGATATATGGGCTCCCAGGCATATCGCTACATAGAAGCGCCCAGGCGTCATGCGAGCGCACGTAACCCGTGTAGTTTGATGCAAACATTCGGATACTACCGTAACACAACCTATGGGACCGCTAGTACGAGTGGCAGTTGCGTATAAATCCTGTAATCGGATATATGCGCTCCCAGGCATATCGCGACATAGAAGCGCCCAGGCGTAATGCGCGCGCACGTAACCCGTGTAGTATGATGCAAACAGTCGGATTCTATCGTAATACAACGTGTGGGACTGCTTGTACGAGTGGCAGTTGCGTTTATATCCTGTAATCGGATACATGAGCTCCCAAGTATATCGCGACGTAGAAGAACCCAGGCGTCATGCTCGTTCACGTAACCCGTGTAGTTTAATGCAAACAGACGGATTCTACCGCAATACAACGTGTGGGACCGTTAGTACGAGTGGCAGTTGCGTTTAAATCCTGTAATCGGATATATGAGCCCCCAAGTATATCGCGACATAGAACCGCACAGGCGTCATGCTCGCGCACGTAACCCGTGTAGTTTAATGCAAACAGTCAGATTCTACCGCATTACAATGTGTGGGACCGCTTGTACGAGTGGCAGTTGCGCTTAAATCCTGTAATCGGATATATGAGCCCCCAAGTATATCGCGACATAGAAGCGCACAGGCGTCATGCTCGCGCACGTAACCCGTGTAGTTTGGTGCAAGCAGTCGGATACTACCGTAACACAACCTGTGGGACCGCTAGTACGAGTGGCAGTTGCGTATAAATCCTGTAATCGGATATATGGGCTCCCAGGCATATCGCGACATAGAAGCGCCCAGGCGTCATGCGCGCGCACGTAACCCGTGTAGTTTGATGCAAACAGTCGGATTCTATCGTAATACAACGTGTAGGACCGCTTGTACGAGTGGCAGTTGCGTTTAAATGCTGTAATCGGATATATGAGCCCCCAAGTATATCGCGACATAGAAGCGCACAGGCGTCATGCTCGTGCATGTAACCCGTGTAGTTTGATGCAAACAGTCGGATTCTACCGTATTACAACGTGTGGGACCGCTTGTACGAGTGGCAGTTGCGCTTAAATCCTGTAATCGGATATATGAGCTCCCAAGTATATCGCGACATAGAAGCGCCCAGGCGTCATGCTCGTTCACGTAACCCGTGTAGTTTAATGCAAACAGACGGTTTCTACCGCAATACAACGGGTGGGACCGTTAGTACGAGTGGCAGTTGCGTTTAAATCCTGTAATCGGATATATGGGCTCACAGGCATATCGCGAGATAAAAGCGCCCAGGCGTCATGCTCGCGCACTTAACCCGTGTAGTTTGACGCAAGCAGTCGGATTCTACCGGAATACAACGTGTGGGACCGTTAGTACGAGTGGCAGTTGCGTTTAAATCCTGTAATCGGATATATGAGCTCCCAAGTATATCGCGAAATAGAAGCGCCCAGGCGTCATGCTCGCACACGTATCGAGTGTAGTTTGATGCAAACAGACGGATTCTACCGTAATACAACGTGTAGTTCCGCTTGTACGAGCGGCAGTTGCGTTTAAATCCTGTAATCGGACATATGAGCTCCCAAGTATATCGCGACATAGAAGCGCCCAGGCGTCATGCGAGCGCACGTAACCCGTGTAGTTTGATGCAAACAGTCGGATACTACCGTAACACAACCTGTGGGACCGCTAGTACGAGTGGCAGTTGCGTATAAATCCTGTAATCGGATATATGGGCTCCCAGGCATATCGCGACATAGAAGCGCCCAGGCGTCATACGCGCGCACGTAACCCGTGTAGTTTGATGCAAACAGTCGGATTCTATCGTAATACAACGTGTAGGACCGCTTGTACGAGTGGCAGTTGCGTTTAAATGCTGTAATCGGATATATGAGCCCCCAAGTATATCGCGACATAGAAGCGCACAGGCGTCATGCTCGTGCATGTAACCCGTGTAGTTTGATGCAAACAGTCGGATTCTAACGTATTACAACGTGTGGGACCGCTTGTACGAGTGGCACTTGCGCTTAAATCCTGTAATCGGATATATGAGCTCCCAAGTATATCGCGACATAGAAGCGCCCAGGCGTCATGCTCGTTCACGTAACCCGTGTAGTTTAATGCAAACAGACGGTTTCTACCGCAATACAACGGGTGGGACCGTTAGTACGAGTGGCAGTTGCGTTTAAATCCTGTAATCGGATATATGGGCTCACAGGCATATCGCGAGATAAAAGCGCCCAGGCGTCATGCTCGCGCACTTAACCCGTGTAGTTTGACGCAAGCAGTCGGATTCTACCGGAATACAACGTGTGGGACCGTTAGTACGAGTGGCAGTTGCGTTTAAATCCTGTAATCGGATATATGAGCTCCCAAGTATATCGCGAAATAGAAGCGCCCAGGCGTCATGCTCGCACACGTATCGAGTGTAGTTTGATGCAAACAGACGGATTCTACCGTAATACAACGTGTAGTTCCGCTTGTACGAGCGGCAGTTGCGTTTAAATCCTGTAATCAGACATATGAGCTCCCAAGTATATCGCGACATAGAAGCGCCCAGGCGTCATGCTCGCACACGTAACCCGTGTAGTTTGATGCAAACAGACGGAATCTACCGTACTAGAACGTGTGGGACCGCTTGTACGAGTGGCAGTTGCGTTTAAATCCTGTAATCGGATATATGGGCTCCCAGGCATATCGCTACATAGAAGCGCCCAGGCGTCATGCGAGCGCACGTAACCCGTGTAGTTTGATGCAAACAGTCGGATACTACCGTAACACAACCTGTGGGACCGCTAGTACGAGTGGCAGTTGCGTATAAATCCTGTAATCGGATATATGGGCTCCCAGGCATATCGCGACATAGAAGCGCCCAGGCGTCATGCGCGCGCACGTAACCCGTGTAGTTTGATGCAAACAGTCGGATTCTATCGTAATACAACGTGTGGGACTGCTTGTACGAGTGGCAGTTGCGTTTATATCCTGTAATCGGATACATGAGCTCCCAAGTATATCGCGACGTAGAAGAACCCAGGCGTCATGCTCGTTCACGTAACCCGTGTAGTTTAATGCAAACAGACGGATTCTACCGCAATACAACGTGTGGGACCGTTAGTACGAGTGGCAGTTGCGTTTAAATCCTGTAATCGGATATATGAGCCCCCAAGTATATCGCGACATAGAACCGCACAGGCGTCATGCTCGCGCACGTAACCCGTGTAGTTTGATGCAAACAGTCAGATTCTACCGTATTACAATGTGTGGGACCGCTTGTACGAGTGGCAGTTGCGCTTAAATCCTGTAATCGGATATATGAGCCCCCAAGTATATCGCGACATAGAAGCGCACAGGCGTCATGCTCGCGCACGTAACCCGTGTAGTTTGGTGCAAGCAGTCGGATACTACCGTAACACAACCTGTGGGACCGCTAGTACGAGTGGCAGTTGCGTATAAATCCTGTAATCGGATATATGGGCTCCCAGGCATATCGCGACATAGAAGCGCCCAGGCGTCATGCGCGCGCACGTAACCCGTGTAGTTTGATGCAAACAGTCGGATTCTATCGTAATACAACGTGTAGGACCGCTTGTACGAGTGGCAGTTGCGTTTAAATGCTGTAATCGGATATATGAGCCCCCAAGTAAATCGCGACATAGAAGCGCACAGGCGTCATGCTCGTGCATGTAACCCGTGTAGTTTGATGCAAACAGTCGGATTCTACCGTATTACAACGTGTGGGACCGCTTGTACGAGTGGCAGTGGCGCTTAAATCCTGTAATCGGATATATGAGCTCCCAAGTATATCGCGACATAGAAGCGCCCAGGCGTCATGCTCGTTCACGTAACCCGTGTAGTTTAATGCAAGCAGACGGTTTCTACCGCAATACAACGGGTGGGACCGTTAGTACGAGTGGCAGTTGCGTTTAAATCCTGTAATCGGATATATGGGCTCACAGGCATATAGCGAGATAAAAGCGCCCAGGCGTCATGCTCGCGCACTTAACCCGTGTAGTTTGACGCAAGCAGTCGGATTCTACCGGAATACAACGTGTGGACCGTTAGTACGAGTGGCAGTTGCGTTTAAATCCTGTAATCGGATATATGAGCTCCCAAGTATATCGCGAAATAGAAGCGCCCAGCGTCATGGTCGCACACGTATCGAGTGTAGTTTGATGCAAACAGACGGATTCTACCGTAATACAACGTGTAGTTCCGCTTGTACGAGCGGCAGTTGCGTTTAAATCCTGTAATCGGACATATGAGCTCCCAAGTATATCGCGACATAGAAGCGCCCAGGCGTCATGCTCGCACACGTAACCCGTGTAGTTTGATGCAAACAGACGGAATCTACCGTAATAGAACGTGTGGGACCGCTTGTACGAGTGGCAGTTGCGTTTAAATCCTGTAATCGGATATATGGACTCCCAGGCATATCGCTACATAGAAGCGCCCAGGCGTCATGCGAGCGCACGTAACCCGTGTAGTTTGATGCAAACAGTCGGATACTACCGTAACACAACCTGTGGACCGCTAGTACGAGTGGCAGTTGCGTATAAATCCTGTAATCGGATATATGGGCTCCCAGGCATATCGCGACATAGAAGCGCACAGGCGTCATGCTCGCACACGTAACCCGTGTAGTTTGATGCAAACAGACAGAATCTACCGTAATAGAACGTGTGGGACCGCTTGTACGAGTGGCAGTTGCGTTTAAATCCTGTAATCGGATATATGGGCTCCCAGGCATATCGCTACATAGAAGCGCCCAGGCGTCATGCGAGCGCACGTAACCCGTGTAGTTTGATGCAAACAGTCGGATACTACCGTAACACAACCTGTGGGACCGCTAGTACGAGTGGCAGTTGCGTATAAATCCTGTAATCGGATATATGGGCTCCCAGGCATATCGCGACATAGAAGCGCCCAGGCGTAATGCGCGCGCACGTAACCCGTGTAGTATGATGCAAACAGTCGGATTCTATCGTAATACAACGTGTGGGACTGCTTGTACGAGTGGCAGTTGCGTTTATATCCTGTAATCGGATACATGAGCTCCCAAGTATATCGCGACGTAGAAGAACCCAGGCGTCATGCTCGTTCACGTAACCCGTGTAGTTTAATGCAAACAGACGGATTCTACCGTAATACAACGTGTGGGACCGTTAGTACGAGTGGCAGTTGCGTTTAAATCCTGTAATCGGATATATGGGCTCCCAGGCATATCGCTACATAGAAGCGCCCAGGCGTCATGCGAGCGCACGTAACCCGTGTAGTTTGATGCAAACAGTCGGATACTACCGTAACACAACCTGTGGGACCGCTAGTACGAGTGGCAGTTGCGTATAAATCCTGTAATCGGATATATGGGCTCCCAGGCATATCGCGACATTGAAGCGCCCAGGCGTAATGCGCGCGCACGTAACCCGTGTAGTATGATGCAAACAGTCGGATTCTATCGTAATACAACGTGTGGGACTGCTTGTACGAGTGGCAGTTGCGTTATATCCTGTAATCGGATACATGAGCTCCCAAGTATATCGCGACGTAGAAGAACCCAGGCGTCATGCTCGTTCATGTAACCCGTGTAGTTTAATGCAAACAGACGGATTCTACCGCAATACAACGTGTGTGACCGTTAGTACGAGTGGCAGTTGCGTTTAAATCCTGTAATCGGATATATGAGCCCCCCAAGTATATCGCGACATAGAACCGCACAGGCGTCATGCTCGCGCACGTAACCCGTGTAGTTTGATGCAAACAGTCAGATTCTACCGTATTACAATGTGTGGGACCGCTTGTACGAGTGGCAGTTGCGCTTAAATCCTGTAATCGGATATATGAGCCCCCAAGTATATCGCGACATAGAAGCGCACAGGCGTCATGCTCGCGCACGTAACCCGTGTAGTTTGGTGCAAGCAGTCGGATACTACCGTAACACAACCTGTGGGACGCTAGTACGAGTGGCAGTTGCGTATAAATCCTGTAATCGGATATATGGGCTCCCAGGCATATCGCGACATAGAAGCGCCCAGGCGTAATGCGCGCGCACGTAACCCGTGTAGTATGATGCAAACAGTCGGATTCTACCGTAATACAACGTGTAGTTCCGCTTGTACGAGCGCAGTTGCGTTTAAATCCTGTAATCGGACATATGAGCTCCCAAGTATATCGCGACATAGAAGCGCCCAGGCGTCATGCTCGCACACGTAACCCGTGTAGTTTGATGCAAACAGACGGAATCTACCGTAATAGAACGTGTGGGACCGCTTGTACGAGTGGCAGTTGCGTTTAAATCCTGTAATCGGATATATGGGCTCCCAGGCATATCGCTACATAGAAGCGCCCAGGCGTCATGCGAGCGCACGTAACCCGTGTAGTTTGATGCAAACAGTCGGATACTACCGTAACACAACCTGTGGGACCGCTAGTACGAGTGGCAGTTGCGTATAAATCCTGTAATCGGATATATGGGCTCCCAGGCATATCGCGACATAGAAGCGCCCAGGCGTAATGCGCGCGCACGTAACCCGTGTAGTATGATGCAAACAGTCGGATTCTATCGTAATACAACGTGTGGGACTGCTTGTACGAGTGGCAGTTGCGTTTATATCCTGTAATCGGATACATGAGCTCCCAAGTATATCGCGACGTAGAAGAACCCAGGCGTCATGCTCGTTCACGTAACCCGTGTAGTTTAATGCAAGCAGACGGATTCTACCGCAATACAACGTGTGGGACCGTTAGTACGAGTGGCAGTTGCGTTTAAATCCTGTAATCGGATATATGAGCCCCCAAGTATATCGCGACATAGAACCGCACAGGCGTCATGCTCGCGCACGTAACCCGTGTAGTTTGATGCAAACAGTCAGATTCTACCGTATTACAATGTGTGGGACCGCTTGTACGAGTGGCAGTTGCGCTTAAATCCTGTAATCGGATATATGAGCCCCCAAGTATATCGCGACATAGAAGCGCACAGGCGTCATGCTCGCGCACGTAACCCGTGTAGTTTGGTGCAAGCAGTCGGATACTACCGTAACACAACCTGTGGGACCGCTAGTACGAGTGGCAGTTGCGTATAAATCCTGTAATCGGATATATGGGCTCCCAGGCATATCGCGACATAGAAGCGCCCAGGCGTCATGCGCGCGCACGTAACCCGTGTAGTTTGATGCAAACAGTCGGATTCTATCGTAATACAACGTGTAGGACCGCTTGTACGAGTGGCAGTTGCGTTTAAATGCTGTAATCGGATATATGAGCCCCCAAGTATATCGCGACATAGAAGCGCACAGGCGTCATGCTCGTGCATGTAACCCGTGTAGTTTGATGCAAACAGTCGGATTCTACCGTATTACAACGTGTGGGACCGCTTGTACGAGTGGCAGTTGCGCTTAAATCCTGTAATCGGATATATGAGCTCCCAAGTATATCGCGACATAGAAGCGCCCAGGCGTCATGCTCGTTCACGTAACCCGTGTAGTTTAATGCAAACAGACGGTTTCTACCGCAATACAACGGGTGGGACCGTTAGTACGAGTGGCAGTTGCGTTTAAATCCTGTAATCGGATATATGGGCTCACAGGCATATCGCGAGATAAAAGCGCCCAGGCGTCATGCTCGCGCACTTAACCCGTGTAGTTTGACGCAAGCAGTCGGATTCTACCGGAATACAACGTGTGGGACCGTTAGTACGAGTGGCAGTTGCGTTTAAATCCTGTAATCGGATATATGAGCTCCCAAGTATATCGCGAAATAGAAGCGCCCAGGCGTCATGCTCGCACACGTATCGAGTGTAGTTTGATGCAAACAGACGGATTCTACCGTAATACAACGTGTAGTTCCGCTTGTACGAGCGGCAGTTGCGTTTAGATCCTGTAATCGGACATATGAGCTCCCAAGTATATCGCGACATAGAAGCGCCCAGGCGTCATGCTCGCACACGTAACCCGTGTAGTTTGATGCAAACAGACGGAATCTACCGTACTAGAACGTGTGGGACCGCTTGTACGAGTGGCAGTTGCGTTTAAATCCTGTAATCGGATATATGGGCTCCCAGGCATATCGCTACATAGAAGCGCCCAGGCGTCATGCGAGCGCACGTAACCCGTGTAGTTTGATGCAAACAGTCGGATACTACCGTAACACAACCTGTGGGACCGCTAGTACGAGTGGCAGTTGCGTATAAATCCTGTAATCGGATATATGGGCTCCCAGGCATATCGCGACATAGAAGCGCCCAGGCGTCATGCGCGCGCACGTAACCCGTGTAGTTTGATGCAAACAGTCGGATTCTATCGTAATACAACGTGTAGGACCGCTTGTACGACAGGCAGTTGCGTTTGAATGCTGTAATCGGATATATGAGCCCCCAAGTATATCGCGACATAGAAGCGCACAGGCGTCATGCTCGCACACGTAACCCGTGTAGTTTGATGCAAACAGACGGAATCTACCGTAATAGAACGTGTGGGACCGCTTGTACGAGTGGCAGTTGCGTTTAAATCCTGTAATCGGATATATGGGCTCCCAGGCATATCGCTACATAGAAGCGCCCAGGCGTCATGCGAGCGCACGTAACCCGTGTAGTTTGATGCAAACAGTCGGATACTACCGTAACACAACCTGTGGGACCGCTAGTACGAATGGCAGTTGCGTATAAATCCTGTAATCGGATATATGGGCTCCCAGGCATATCGCGACATAGAAGCGCCCAGGCGTAATGCGCGCGCACGTAACCCGTGTAGTATGATGCAAACAGTCGGATTCTATCGTAATACAACGTGTGGGACTGCTTGTACGAGTGGCAGTTGCGTTTATATCCTGTAATCGGATACATGAGCTCCCAAGTATATCGCGACGTAGAAGAACCCAGGCGTCATGCTCGTTCACGTAACCCGTGTAGTTTAATGCAAACAGACGGATTCTACCGCAATACAACGTGTGGGACCGTTAGTACGAGTGGCAGTTGCGTTTAAATCCTGTAATCGGATATATGAGCCCCCAAGTATATCGCGACATAGAACCGCACAGGCGTCATGCTCGCGCACGTAACCCGTGTAGTTTGATGCAAACAGTCAGATTCTACCGTATTACAATGTGTGGGACCGCTTGTACGAGTGGCAGTTGCGCTTAAATCCTGTAATCGGATATATGAGCCCCCAAGTATATCGCGACATAGAAGCGCACAGGCGTCATGCTCGCGCACGTAACCCGTGTAGTTTGGTGCAAGCAGTCGGATACTACCGTAACACAACCTGTGGGACCGCTAGTACGAGTGGCAGTTGCGTATAAATCCTGTAATCGGATATATGGGCTCCCAGGCATATCGCGACATAGAAGCGCCCAGGCGTCATGCGCGCGCACGTAACCCGTGTAGTTTGATGCAAACAGTCGGATTCTATCGTAATACAACGTGTAGGACCGCTTGTACGAGTGGCAGTTGCGTTTAAATGCTGTAATCGGATATATGAGCCCCCAAGTATATCGCGACATAGAAGCGCACAGGCGTCATGCTCGTGCATGTAACCCGTGTAGTTTGATGCAAACAGTCGGATTCTACCGTATTACAACGTGTGGGACCGCTTGTACGAGTGGCAGTGGCGCTTAAATCCTGTAATCGGATATATGAGCTCCCAGGTATATCGCGACATAGAAGCGCCCAGGCGTCATGCTCGTTCACGTAACCCGTGTAGTTTAATGCAAGCAGACGGTTTCTACCGCAATACAACGGGTGGGACCGTTAGTACGAGTGGCAGTTGCGTTTAAATCCTGTAATCGGATATATGGGCTCACAGGCATATCGCGAGATAAAAGCGCCCAGGCGTCATGCTCGCGCACTTAACCCGTGTAGTTTGACTCAAGCAGTCGGATTCTACCGGAATACAACGTGTGGGACCGTTAGTACGAGTGGCAGTTGCGTTTAAATCCTGTAATCGGATATATGAGCTCCCAAGTATATCGCGAAATAGAAGCGCCCAGGCGTCATGGTCGCACACGTATCGAGTGTAGTTTGATGCAAACAGACGGATTCTACCGTAATACAACGTGTAGTTCCGCTTGTACGAGCGGCAGTTGCGTTTAAATCCTGTAATCGGACATATGAGCTCCCAAGTATATCGCGACATAGAAGCGCCCAGGCGTCATGCTCGCACACGTAACCCGTGTAGTTTGATGCAAACAGACGGAATCTACCGTAATAGAACGTGTGGGACCGCTTGTACGAGTGGCAGTTGCGTTTAAATCCTGTAATCGGATATATGGACACCCAGGCATATCGCTACATAGAAGCGCCCAGGCGTCATGCGAGCGCACGTAACCCGTGTAGTTTGATGCAAACAGTCGGATACTACCGTAACACAACCTGTGGGACCGCTAGTACGAGTGGCAGTTGCGTATAAATCCTGTAATCGGATATATGGGCTCCCAGGCATATCGCGACATAGAAGCGCACAGGCGTCATGCTCGCACACGTAACCCGTGTAGTTTGATGCAAACAGACAGAATCTACCGTAATAGAACGTGTGGGACCGCTTGTACGAGTGGCAGTTGCGTTTAAATCCTGTAATCGGATATATGGGCTCCCAGGCATATCGCTACATAGAAGCGCCCAGGCGTCATGCGAGCGCACGTAACCCGTGTAGTTTGATGCAAACAGTCGGATACTACCGTAACACAACCTGTGGGACCGCTAGTACGAGTGGCAGTTGCGTATAAATCCTGTAATCGGATATATGGGCTCCCAGGCATATCGCGACATAGAAGCGCCCAGGCGTAATGCGCGCGCACGTAACCCGTGTAGTATGATGCAAACAGTCGGATTCTATCGTAATACAACGTGTGGGACTGCTTGTACGAGTGGCAGTTGCGTTTATATCCTGTAATCGGATACATGAGCTCCCAAGTATATCGCGACGTAGAAGAACCCAGGCGTCATGCTCGTTCACGTAACCCGTGTAGTTTAATGCAAACAGACGGATTCTACCGCAATACAACGTGTGGGACCGTTAGTACGAGTGGCAGTTGCGTTTAAATCCTGTAATCGGATATATGAGCCCCCAAGTATATCGCGACATAGAACCGCACAGGCGTCATGCTCGCGCACGTAACCCGTGTAGTTTGATGCAAACAGTCAGATTCTACCGTATTACAATGTGTGGGACCGCTTGTACGAGTGGCAGTTGCGCTTAAATCCTGTAATCGGATATATGAGCCCCCAAGTATATCGCGACATAGAAGCGCACAGGCGTCATGCTCGCGCACGTAACCCGTGTAGTTTGGTGCAAGCAGCCGGATACTACCGTAACACAACCTGTGGGACCGCTAGTACGAGTGGCAGTTGCGTATAAATCCTGTAATCGGATATATGGGCTCCCAGGCATATCGCGACATAGAAGCGCCCAGGCGTCATGCGCGCGCACGTAACCCGTGTAGTTTGATGCAAACAGTCGGATTCTATCGTAATACAACGTGTAGGACCGCTTGTACGAGTGGCAGTTGCGTTTAAATGCTGTAATCGGATATATGAGCCCCCAAGTATATCGCGACATAGAAGCGCACAGGCGTCATGCTCGTGCATGTAACCCGTGTAGTTTGATGCAAACAGTCGGATTCTACCGTATTACAACGTGTGGGACCGCTTGTACGAGTGGCAGTGGCGCTTAAATCCTGTAATCGGATATATGAGCTCCCAAGTATATCGCGACATAGAAGCGCCCAGGCGTCATGCTCGTTCACGTAACCCGTGTAGTTTAATGCAAACAGACGGTTTCTACCGCAATACAACGGGTGGGACCGTTAGTACGAGTGGCAGTTGCGTTTAAATCCTGTAATCGGATATATGGGCTCACAGGCATATCGCGAGATAAAAGCGCCCAGGCGTCATGCTCGCGCACTTAACCCGTGTAGTTTGACGCAAGCAGTCGGATTCTACCGGAATACAACGTGTGGGACCGTTAGTACGAGTGGCAGTTGCGTTTAAATCCTGTAATCGGATATATGGGCTCCCAGGCATATCGCGACATAGAAGCGCCCAGGCGTAATGCGCGCGCACGTAACCCGTGTAGTATGATGCAAACAGTCAGATTCTATCGTAATACAACGTGTGGGACTGCTTGTACGAGTGGCAGTTGCGTTTATATCCTGTAATCGGATACATGGGTTCACAGGCATATCGCGACACAGAAGCGCCCAGGCGTCATGCTCGCGCACGTATTCAGTGTTGTTTGATACAAACAGTCGGATTCTAGCGCAATACAACGTGCGGGACCGTTTGTACGAGTGGCAGTTGTGTTTAAATCCTGTAATCGGATATATGGGCTCCCAGGCATATCGCGACATAGAAGCGCCCAGGCGTCATGCTCGCGCACGTATTCAGTGTTGTTTGATACAAACAGTCGGATTCTAGCGCAATACAACGTGCGGGACCGTTTGTACGAGTGGCAGTTGCGTTTAAATCCTGTAATCGGATATATGGGCTCCCAGGCATATCGCGACATAGAAGCGCCCAGGCGTAATGCGCGCGCACGTAACCCGTGTAGTATGATGCAAACAGTCAGATTCTATCGTAATACAACGTGTGGGACTGCTTGTACGAGTGGCAGTTGCGTTTATATCCTGTAATCGGATACATGAGCTCCCAAGTATATCGCGACGTAGAAGCGCCCAGGCGTCATGCTCGTTCACGTAACCCGTGTAGTTTAATGCAAACAGACGGAATCTACCGTAATAGAACGTGTGGGACCGCTTGTACGAGTGGCAGTTGCGTTTAAATCCTGTAATCGGATATATGGACTCCCAGGCATATCGCTACATAGAAGCGCCCAGGCGTCATGCGAGCGCACGTAACCCGTGTAGTTTGATGCAAACAGTCGGATACTACCGTAACACAACCTGTGGGACCGCTAGTACGAGTGGCAGTTGCGCTTAAATCCTGTAATCGGATATATGAGCCCCCAAGTATATCGCGACATAGAAGCGCACAGGCGTCATGCTCGCGCACGTAACCCGTGTAGTTTGGTGCAAGCAGTCGGATACTACCGTAACACAACCTGTGGGACCGCTAGTACGAGTGGCAGTTGCGTATAAATCCTGTAATCGGATATATGGGCTCCCAGGCATATCGCGACATAGAAGCGCCCAGGCGTCATGCGCGCGCACGTAACCCGTGTAGTTTGATGCAAACAGTCGGATTCTATCGTAATACAACGTGTAGGACCGCTTGTACGAGTGGCAGTTGCGTTTAAATGCTGTAATCGGATATATGAGCCCCCAAGTATATCGCGACATAGAAGCGCACAGGCGTCATGCTCGTGCATGTAACCCGTGTAGTTTGATGCAAACAGTCGGATTCTACCGTATTACAACGTGTGGGACCGCTTGTACGAGTGGCAGTGGCGCTTAAATCCTGTAATCGGATATATGAGCTCCCAGGTATATCGCGACATAGAAGCGCCCAGGCGTCATGCTCGTTCACGTAACCCGTGTAGTTTAATGCAAGCAGACGGTTTCTACCGCAATACAACGGGTGGGACCGTTAGTACGAGTGGCAGTTGCGTTTAAATCCTGTAATCGGATATATGGGCTCACAGGCATATCGCGAGATAAAAGCGCCCAGGCGTCATGCTCGCGCACTTAACCCGTGTAGTTTGACGCAAGCAGTCGGATTCTACCGGAATACAACGTGTGGGACCGTTAGTACGAGTGGCAGTTGCGTTTAAATCCTGTAATCGGATATATGAGCTCCCAAGTATATCGCGAAATAGAAGCGCCCAGGCGTCATGGTCGCACACGTATCGAGTGTAGTTTGATGCAAACAGACGGATTCTACCGTAATACAACGTGTAGTTCCGCTTGTACGAGCGGCAGTTGCGTTTAAATCCTGTAATCGGACATATGAGCTCCCAAGTATATCGCGACATAGAAGCGCCCAGGCGTCATGCTCGCACACGTAACCCGTGTAGTTTGATGCAAACAGACGGAATCTACCGTAATAGAACGTGTGGGACCGCTTGTACGAGTGGCAGTTGCGTTTAAATCCTGTAATCGGATATATGGACTCCCAGGCATATCGCTACATAGAAGCGCCCAGGCGTCATGCGAGCGCACGTAACCCGTGTAGTTTGATGCAAACAGTCGGATACTACCGTAACACAACCTGTGGGACCGCTAGTACGAGTGGCAGTTGCGTATAAATCCTGTAATCGGATATATGGGCTCCCAGGCATATCGCGACATAGAAGCGCACAGGCGTTATGCTCGCACACGTAACCCGTGTAGTTTGATGCAAACAGACAGAATCTACCGTAATAGAACGTGTGGGACCGCTTGTACGAGTGGCAGTTGCGTTTAAATCCTGTAATCGGATATATGGGCTCCCAGGCATATCGCTACATAGAAGCGCCCAGGCGTCATGCGAGCGAACGTAACCCGTGTAGTTTGATGCAAACAGTCGGATACTACCGTAACACAACCTGTGGGACCGCTAGTACGAGTGGCAGTTGCGTATAAATCCTGTAATCGGATATATGGGCTCCCAGGCATATCGCGACATAGAAGCGCCCAGGCGTAATGCGCGCGCACGTAACCCGTGTAGTATGATGCAAACAGTCGGATTCTATCGTAATACAACGTGTGGGACTGCTTGTACGAGTGGCAGTTGCGTTTATATCCTGTAATCGGATACATGAGCTCCCAAGTATATCGCGACGTAGAAGAACCCAGGCGTCATGCTCGTTCACGTAACCCGTGTAGTTTAATGCAAACAGACGGATTCTACCGCAATACAACGTGTGGGACCGTTAGTACGAGTGGCAGTTGCGTTTAAATCCTGTAATCGGATATATGAGCCCCCAAGTATATCGCGACATAGAACCGCACAGGCGTCATGCTCGCGCACGTAACCCGTGTAGTTTGGTGCAAGCAGCCGGATACTACCGTAACACAACCTGTGGGACCGCTAGTACGAGTGGCAGTTGCGTATAAATCCTGTAATCGGATATATGGGCTCCCAGGCATATCGCGACATAGAAGCGCCCAGGCGTCATGCGCGCGCACGTAACCCGTGTAGTTTGATGCAAACAGTCGGATTCCATCGTAATACAACGTGTAGGACCGCTTGTACGAGTGGCAGTTGCGTTTAAATGCTGTAATCGGATATATGAGCCCCCAAGTATATCGCGACATAGAAGCGCACAGGCGTCATGCTCGTGCATGTAACCCGTGTAGTTTGATGCAAACAGTCGGATTCTACCGTATTACAACGTGTGGGACCGCTTGTACGAGTGGCAGTGGCGCTTAAATCCTGTAATCGGATATATGAGCTCCCAAGTATATCGCGACATAGAAGCGCCCAGGCGTCATGCTCGTTCACGTAACCCGTGTAGTTTAATGCAAACAGACGGTTTCTACCGCAATACAACGGGTGGGACCGTTAGTACGAGTGGCAGTTGCGTTTAAATCCTGTAATCGGATATATGGGCTCACAGGCATATCGCGAGATAAAAGCGCCCAGGCGTCATGCTCGCGCACTTAACCCGTGTAGTTTGACGCAAGCAGTCGGATTCTACCGGAATACAACGTGTGGGACCGTTAGTACGAGTGGCAGTTGCGTTTATATCCTGTAATCGGATATATGGGCTCCCAGGCATATCGCGACATAGAAGCGCCCAGGCGTAATGCGCGCGCACGTAACCCGTGTAGTATGATGCAAACAGTCAGATTCTATCGTAATACAACGTGTGGGACTGCTTGTACGAGTGGCAGTTGCGTTTATATCCTGTAATCGGATACATGGGTTCACAGGCATATCGCGACACAGAAGCGCCCAGGCGTCATGCTCGCGCACGTATTCAGTGTTGTTTGATACAAACAGTCGGATTCTAGCGCAATACAACGTGCGGGACCGTTTGTACGAGTGGCAGTTGTGTTTAAATCCTGTAATCGGATATATGGGCTCCCAGGCATATCGCGACATAGAAGCGCCCAGGCGTCATGCTCGCGCACGTATTCAGTGTTGTTTGATACAAACAGTCGGATTCTAGCGCAATACAACGTGCGGGACCGTTTGTACGAGTGGCAGTTGCGTTTAAATCCTGTAATCGGATATATGGGCTCCCAGGCATATCGCGACATAGAAGCGCCCAGGCGTAATGCGCGCGCACGTAACCCGTGTAGTATGATGCAAACAGTCAGATTCTATCGTAATACAACGTGTGGGACTGCTTGTACGAGTGGCAGTTGCGTTTATATCCTGTAATCGGATACATGGGTTCACAGGCATATCGCGACACAGAAGCGCCCAGGCGTCATGCTCGCGCACGTATTCAGTGTTGTTTGATACAAACAGTCGGATTCTAGCGCAATACAACGTGCGGGACCGTTTGTACGAGTGGCAGTTGTGTTTAAATCCTGTAATCGGATATATGGGCTCCCAGGCATATCGCGACATAGAAGCGCCCAGGCGTCATGCTCGCGCACGTATTCAGTGTTGTTTGATACAAACAGTCGGATTCTAGCGCAATACAACGTGCGGGACCGTTTGTACGAGTGGCAGTTGCGTTTAAATCCTGTAATCGGATATATGGGCTCCCAGGCATATCGCGACATAGAAGCGCCCAGGCGTAATGCGCGCGCACGTAACCCGTGTAGTATGATGCAAACAGTCAGATTCTATCGTAATACAACGTGTGGGACTGCTTGTACGAGTGGCAGTTGCGTTTATATCCTGTAATCGGATACATGAGCTCCCAAGTATATCGCGACGTAGAAGCGCCCAGGCGTCATGCTCGTTCACGTAACCCGTGTAGTTTAATGCAAACAGACGGATTCTACCGTATTACAACGTGTGGGACCGCTTGTACGAGTGGCAGTGGCGCTTAAATCCTGTAATCGGATATATGAGCTCCCAAGTATATCGCGACATAGAAGCGCCCAGGCGTCATGCTCGTTCACGTAACCCGTGTAGTTTAATGCAAACAGACGGTTTCTACCGCAATACAACGGGTGGGACCGTTAGTACGAGTGGCAGTTGCGTTTAAATCCTGTAATCGGATATATGGGCTCACAGGCATATCGCGAGATAAAAGCGCCCAGGGGTCATGCTCGCGCACTTAACCCGTGTAGTTTGACGCAAGCAGTCGGATTCTACCGGAATACAACGTGTGGGACCGTTAGTACGAGTGGCAGTTGCGTTTAAATCCTGTAATCGGATATATGAGCTCCCAAGTATATCGCGAAATAGAAGCGCCCAGGCGTCATGCTCGCACACGTATCGAGTGTAGTTTGATGCAAACAGACGGATTCTACCGTAATACAACGTGTAGTTCCGCTTGTACGAGCGGCAGTTGCGTTTAAATCCTGTAATCGGACATATGAGCTCCCAAGTATATCGCGACATAGAAGCGCCCAGGCGGCATGCTCGCACACGTAACCCGTGTAGTTTGATGCAAACAGACGGAATCTACCGTAATAGAACGTGTGGGACCGCTTGTACGAGTGGCAGTTGCGTTTAAATCCTGTAATCGGATATATGGGCTCCCAGGCATATCGCTACATAGAAGCGCCCAGGCGTCATGCGAGCGCACGTAACCCGTGTAGTTTGATGCAAACAGTCGGATACTACCGTAACACAACCTGTGGGACCGCTAGTACGAGTGGCAGTTGCGTATAAATCCTGTAATCGGATATATGGGCTCCCAGGCATATCGCGACATAGAAGCGCCCAGGCGTCATGCGCGCGCACGTAACCCGTGTAGTTTGATGTAAACAGTCGGATTCTATCGTAATACAACATGTAGGACCGCTTGTACGACAGGCAGTTGCGTTTAAATGCTGTAATCGGATATATGAGCCCCCAAGTATATCGCGACATAGAAGCGCACAGGCGTCATGCTCGTGCACGTAACCCGTGTAGTTTGATGCAAACAGTCGGATTCTACCGTATTACAACGTGTGGGACCGCTAGTACGAGTGGCAGTTGCGTTTAAATCCTGTAATCGGATATATGGGCTCCCAGGCATATCGCTACATAGAAGCGCCCAGGCGTCATGCGAGCGCACGTAACCCGTGTAGTTTGATGCAAACAGTCGGATACTACCGTAACACAACCTGTGGGACCGCTAGTACGAGTGGCAGTTGCGTATAAATCCTGTAATCGGATATATGGGCTAACAGGCATATCGCGACATAGAAGCGCCCAGGCGTCATGCGCGCGCACGTAACCCGTGTAGTTTGATGCAAACAGTCGGATTCTATCGTAATACAACATGTAGGACCGCTTGTACGACAGGCAGTTGCGTTTAAATGCTGTAATCGGATATATGAGCCCCCAAGTATATCGCGACATAGAAGCGCACAGGCGTCATGCTCGTGCACGTAACCCGTGTAGTTTGATGCAAACAGTCGGATTCTACCGTATTACAACGTGTGGGACCGCTAGTACGAGTGGCAGTTGCGTTTAAATCCTGTAATCGGATATATGGGCTCCCAGGCATATCGCTACATAGAAGCGCCCAGGCGTCATGCGAGCGCACGTAACCCGTGTAGTTTGATGCAAACAGTCGGATACTACCGTAACACAACCTGTGGGACCGCTAGTACGAGTGGCAGTTGCGTATAAATCCTGTAATCGGATATATGGGCTAACAGGCATATCGCGACATAGAAGCGCCCAGGCGTCATGCGCGCGCACGTAACCCGTGTAGTTTGATGCAAACAGTCGGATTCTATCGTAATACAACATGTAGGACCGCTTGTACGACAGGCAGTTGCGTTTAAATGCTGTAATCGGATATATGAGCCCCCAAGTATATCGCGACATAGAAGCGCACAGGCGTCATGCTCGTGCACGTAACCCGTGTAGTTTGATGCAAACAGTCGGATTCTACCGTATTACAACGTGTGGGACCGCTAGTACGAGTGGCAGTTGCGCTTAAATCCTGTAATCGGATATATGAGCTCCCAAGTATATCGCGACATAGAAGCGCCCAGGCGTCATGCTCGTTCACGTAACCCGTGTAGTTTAATGCAAACAGACGGATTCTACCGCAATACAACGGGTGGGACCGTTAGTACGAGTGGCAGTTGCGTTTAAATCCTGTAATCGGATATATGGGCTCACAGGCATATCGCGAGATAAAAGCGCCCAGGCGTCATGCTTGCGCACTTAACCCGTGTAGTTTGACGCAAGCAGTCGGATTCTACCGGAATACAACGTGTGGGACCGTTAGTACGAGTGGCAGTTGCGTTTAAATCCTGTAATCGGATATATGAGCTCCCAAGTATATCGCGAAATAGAAGCGCCCAGGCGTCATGCTCGCACACGTATCGAGTGTAGTTTGATGCAAACAGACGGATTCTACCGTAATACAACGTGTAGTTCCGCTTGTACGAGCGGCAGTTGCGTTTAAATCCTGTAATCGGACATATGAGCTCCCAAGTATATCGCGACATAGAAGCGCCCAGGCGTCATGCTCGCACACGTAACCCGTGTAGGTTGATGCAAACAGAGGGAATCTACCGTAATAGAACGTGTGGGACCGCTTGTACGAGTGGCAGTTGCGTTTAAATGCTGTAATCGGATATATGAGCCCCCAAGTATATCGCGACATAGAAGCGCACAGGCGTCATGCTCGTGCACGTAACCCGTGTAGTTTGATGCAAACAGTCGGATTCTACCGTATTACAACGTGTGGGACCGCTAGTACGAGTGGCAGTTGCGCTTAAATCCTGTAATCGGATATATGAGCTCCCAAGTATATCGCGACATAGAAGCGCCCAGGCGTCATGCTCGTTCACGTAACCCGTGTAGTTTAATGCAAACAGACGGATTCTACCGCAATACAACGGGTGGGACCGTTAGTACGAGTGGCAGTTGCGTTTAAATCCTGTAATCGGATATATGGGCTCACAGGCATATCGCGAGATAAAAGCGCCCAGGCGTCATGCTCGCGCACTTAACCCGTGTAGTTTGACGCAAGCAGTCGGATTCTACCGGAATACAACGTGTGGGACCGTTAGTACGAGTGGCAGTTGCGTTTAAATCCTGTAATCGGATATATGAGCTCCCAAGTATATCGCGAAATAGAAGCGCCCAGGCGTCATGCTCGCACACGTATCGAGTGTAGTTTGATGCAAACAGACGGATTCTACCGTAATACAACGTGTAGTTCCGCTTGTACGAGCGGCAGTTGCGTTTAAATCCTGTAATCGGACATATGAGCTCCCAAGTATATCGCGACATAGAAGCGCCCAGGCGTCATGCTCGCACACGTAACCCGTGTAGGTTGATGCAAACAGACGGAATCTACCGTAATAGAACGTGTGGGACCGCTTGTACGAGTGGCAGTTGCGTTTAAATCCTGTAATCGGATATATGGGCTCCCAGGCATATCGCTACATAGAAGCGCCCAGGCGTCATGCGAGCGCACGTAACCCGTGTAGTTTGATGCAACCAGTCGGATACTACCGTAACACAACCTGTGGGACCGCTAGTACGAGTGGCAGTTGCGTATAAATCCTGTAATCGGATGTATGGGCTCCCAGGCATATCGCTACATAGAAGCGCCCAGGCGTAATGCGCGCGCACGTAACCCGTGTAGTTTGATGCAAGCAGTCGGATTCTACCGTATTACAACGTGTGGGACCGCTTGTACGAGTGGCAGTTGCGCTTAAATCCTGTAATCGGATATATGAGCTCCCAAGTATATCGCGACGTAGAAGCGCCCAGGCGTCCTGCTCGTTCACGTAACCCGTGTAGTTTAATGCAAACAGACGGATTCTACCGCAATACAACGTGTGGGACCGTTAGTACGAGTGGCAGTTGCGTTTAAATCCTGTAATCGGATACATGGGTTCACAGGCATATCGCGACACAGAAGCGCCCAGGCGTCATGCTCGCGCACGTATTCAGTGTTGTTTGATACAAACAGTCGGATTCTAGCGCAATACAACGTGCGGGACCGTTTGTACGAGTGGCAGTTGTGTTTAAATCCTGTAATCGGATATATGGGCTCCCAGGCATATCGCGACATAGAAGCGCCCAGGCGTCATGCTCGCGCACGTATTCAGTGTTGTTTGATACAAACAGTCGGATTCTAGCGCAATACAACGTGCGGGACCGTTTGTACGAGTGGCAGTTGCGTTTAAATCCTGTAATCGGATATATGGGCTCCCAGGCATATCGCGACATAGAAGCGCCCAGGCGTAATGCGCGCGCACGTAACCCGTGTAGTATGATGCAAACAGTCAGATTCTATCGTAATACAACGTGTGGGACTGCTTGTACGAGTGGCAGTTGCGTTTATATCCTGTAATCGGATACATGAGCTCCCAAGTATATCGCGACGTAGAAGCGCCCAGGCGTCATGCTCGTTCACGTAACCCGTGTAGTTTAATGCAAACAGACGGATTCTACCGTATTACAACGTGTGGGACCGCTTGTACGAGTGGCAGTGGCGCTTAAATCCTGTAATCGGATATATGAGCTCCCAAGTATATCGCGACATAGAAGCGCCCAGGCGTCATGCTCGTTCACGTAACCCGTGTAGTTTAATGCAAACAGACGGTTTCTACCGCAATACAACGGGTGGGACCGTTAGTACGAGTGGCAGTTGCGTTTAAATCCTGTAATCGGATATATGGGCTCACAGGCATATCGCGAGATAAAAGCGCCCAGGGGTCATGCTCGCGCACTTAACCCGTGTAGTTTGACGCAAGCAGTCGGATTCTACCGGAATACAACGTGTGGGACCGTTAGTACGAGTGGCAGTTGCGTTTAAATCCTGTAATCGGATATATGAGCTCCCAAGTATATCGCGAAATAGAAGCGCCCAGGCGTCATGCTCGCACACGTATCGAGTGTAGTTTGATGCAAACAGACGGATTCTACCGTAATACAACGTGTAGTTCCGCTTGTACGAGCGGCAGTTGCGTTTAAATCCTGTAATCGGACATATGAGCTCCCAAGTATATCGCGACATAGAAGCGCCCAGGCGTCATGCTCGCACACGTAACCCGTGTAGTTTGATGCAAACAGACGGAATCTACCGTAATAGAACGTGTGGGACCGCTTGTACGAGTGGCAGTTGCGTTTAAATCCTGTAATCGGATATATGGGCTCCCAGGCATATCGCTACATAGAAGCGCCCAGGCGTCATGCGAGCGCACGTAACCCGTGTAGTTTGATGCAAACAGTCGGATACTACCGTAACACAACCTGTGGGACCGCTAGTACGAGTGGCAGTTGCGTATAAATCCTGTAATCGGATATATGGGCTCCCAGGCATATCGCGACATAGAAGCGCCCAGGCGTCATGCGCGCGCACGTAACCCGTGTAGTTTGATGCAAACAGTCGGATTCTATCGTAATACAACATGTAGGACCGCTTGTACGACAGGCAGTTGCGTTTAAATGCTGTAATCGGATATATGAGCCCCCAAGTATATCGCGACATAGAAGCGCACAGGCGTCATGCTCGTGCACGTAACCCGTGTAGTTTGATGCAAACAGTCGGATTCTACCGTATTACAACGTGTGGGACCGCTAGTACGAGTGGCAGTTGCGCTTAAATCCTGTAATCGGATATATGAGCTCCCAAGTATATCGCGACATAGAAGCGCCCAGGCGTCATGCTCGTTCACGTAACCCGTTTAGTTTAATGCAAACAGACGGATTCTACCGCAATACAACGGGTGGGACCGTTAGTACGAGTGGCAGTTGCGTTTAAATCCTGTAATCGGATATATGGGCTCCCAGGCATATCGCTACATAGAAGCGCCCAGGCGTCATGCGAGCGCACGTAACCCGTGTAGTTTGATGCAAACAGTCGGATACTACCGTAACACAACCTGTGGGACCGCTAGTACGAGTGGCAGTTGCGTATAAATCCTGTAATCGGATATATGGGCTAACAGGCATATCGCGACATAGAAGCGCCCAGGCGTCATGCGCGCGCACGTAACCCGTGTAGTTTGATGCAAACAGTCGGATTCTATCGTAATACAACATGTAGGACCGCTTGTACGACAGGCAGTTGCGTTTAAATGCTGTAATCGGATATATGAGCCCCCAAGTATATCGCGACATAGAAGCGCACAGGCGTCATGCTCGTGCACGTAACCCGTGTAGTTTGATGCAAACAGTCGGATTCTACCGTATTACAACGTGTGGGACCGCTAGTACGAGTGGCAGTTGCGTTTAAATCCTGTAATCGGATATATGGGCTCCCAGGCATATCGCTACATAGAAGCGCCCAGGCGTCATGCGAGCGCACGTAACCCGTGTAGTTTGATGCAAACAGTCGGATACTACCGTAACACAACCTGTGGGACCGCTAGTACGAGTGGCAGTTGCGTATAAATCCTGTAATCGGATATATGGGCTAACAGGCATATCGCGACATAGAAGCGCCCAGGCGTCATGCGCGCGCACGTAACCCGTGTAGTTTGATGCAAACAGTCGGATTCTATCGTAATACAACATGTAGGACCGCTTGTACGACAGGCAGTTGCGTTTAAATGCTGTAATCGGATATATGAGCCCCCAAGTATATCGCGACATAGAAGCGCACAGGCGTCATGCTCGTGCACGTAACCCGTGTAGTTTGATGCAAACAGTCGGATTCTACCGTATTACAACGTGTGGGACCGCTAGTACGAGTGGCAGTTGCGCTTAAATCCTGTAATCGGATATATGAGCTCCCAAGTATATCGCGACATAGAAGCGCCCAGGCGTCATGCTCGTTCACGTAACCCGTGTAGTTTAATGCAAACAGACGGATTCTACCGCAATACAACGGGTGGGACCGTTAGTACGAGTGGCAGTTGCGTTTAAATCCTGTAATCGGATATATGGGCTCACAGGCATATCGCGAGATAAAAGCGCCCAGGCGTCATGCTTGCGCACTTAACCCGTGTAGTTTGACGCAAGCAGTCGGATTCTACCGGAATACAACGTGTGGGACCGTTAGTACGAGTGGCAGTTGCGTTTAAATCCTGTAATCGGATATATGAGCTCCCAAGTATATCGCGAAATAGAAGCGCCCAGGCGTCATGCTCGCACACGTATCGAGTGTAGTTTGATGCAAACAGACGGATTCTACCGTAATACAACGTGTAGTTCCGCTTGTACGAGCGGCAGTTGCGTTTAAATCCTGTAATCGGACATATGAGCTCCCAAGTATATCGCGACATAGAAGCGCCCAGGCGTCATGCTCGCACACGTAACCCGTGTAGGTTGATGCAAACAGAGGGAATCTACCGTAATAGAACGTGTGGGACCGCTTGTACGAGTGGCAGTTGCGTTTAAATGCTGTAATCGGATATATGAGCCCCCAAGTATATCGCGACATAGAAGCGCACAGGCGTCATGCTCGTGCACGTAACCCGTGTAGTTTGATGCAAACAGTCGGATTCTACCGTATTACAACGTGTGGGACCGCTAGTACGAGTGGCAGTTGCGCTTAAATCCTGTAATCGGATATATGAGCTCCCAAGTATATCGCGACATAGAAGCGCCCAGGCGTCATGCTCGTTCACGTAACCCGTGTAGTTTAATGCAAACAGACGGATTCTACCGCAATACAACGGGTGGGACCGTTAGTACGAGTGGCAGTTGCGTTTAAATCCTGTAATCGGATATATGGGCTCACAGGCATATCGCGAGATAAAAGCGCCCAGGCGTCATGCTCGCGCACTTAACCCGTGTAGTTTGACGCAAGCAGTCGGATTCTACCGGAATACAACGTGTGGGACCGTTAGTACGAGTGGCAGTTGCGTTTAAATCCTGTAATCGGATATATGAGCTCCCAAGTATATCGCGAAATAGAAGCGCCCAGGCGTCATGCTCGCACACGTATCGAGTGTAGTTTGATGCAAACAGACGGATTCTACCGTAATACAACGTGTAGTTCCGCTTGTACGAGCGGCAGTTGCGTTTAAATCCTGTAATCGGACATATGAGCTCCCAAGTATATCGCGACATAGAAGCGCCCAGGCGTCATGCTCGCACACGTAACCCGTGTAGGTTGATGCAAACAGACGGAATCTACCGTAATAGAACGTGTGGGACCGCTTGTACGAGTGGCAGTTGCGTTTAAATCCTGTAATCGGATATATGGGCTCCCAGGCATATCGCTACATAGAAGCGCCCAGGCGTCATGCGAGCGCACGTAACCCGTGTAGTTTGATGCAACCAGTCGGATACTACCGTAACACAACCTGTGGGACCGCTAGTACGAGTGGCAGTTGCGTATAAATCCTGTAATCGGATGTATGGGCTCCCAGGCATATCGCTACATAGAAGCGCCCAGGCGTAATGCGCGCGCACGTAACCCGTGTAGTTTGATGCAAGCAGTCGGATTCTACCGTATTACAACGTGTGGGACCGCTTGTACGAGTGGCAGTTGCGCTTAAATCCTGTAATCGGATATATGAGCTCCCAAGTATATCGCGACGTAGAAGCGCCCAGGCGTCCTGCTCGTTCACGTAACCCGTGTAGTTTAATGCAAACAGACGGATTCTACCGCAATACAACGTGTGGGACCGTTAGTACGAGTGGCAGTTGCGTTTAAATCCTGTAATCGGATACATGGGTTCACAGGCATATCGCGACACAGAAGCGCCCAGGCGTCATGCTCGCGCACGTATTCAGTGTTGTTTGATACAAACAGTCGGATTCTAGCGCAATACAACGTGCGGGACCGTTTGTACGAGTGGCAGTTGTGTTTAAATCCTGTAATCGGATATATGGGCTCCCAGGCATATCGCGACATAGAAGCGCCCAGGCGTCATGCTCGCGCACGTATTCAGTGTTGTTTGATACAAACAGTCGGATTCTAGCGCAATACAACGTGCGGGACCGTTTGTACGAGTGGCAGTTGCGTTTAAATCCTGTAATCGGATATATGGGCTCCCAGGCATATCGCGACATAGAAGCGCCCAGGCGTAATGCGCGCGCACGTAACCCGTGTAGTATGATGCAAACAGTCAGATTCTATCGTAATACAACGTGTGGGACTGCTTGTACGAGTGGCAGTTGCGTTTATATCCTGTAATCGGATACATGAGCTCCCAAGTATATCGCGACGTAGAAGCGCCCAGGCGTCATGCTCGTTCACGTAACCCGTGTAGTTTAATGCAAACAGACGGATTCTACCGTATTACAACGTGTGGGACCGCTTGTACGAGTGGCAGTGGCGCTTAAATCCTGTAATCGGATATATGAGCTCCCAAGTATATCGCGACATAGAAGCGCCCAGGCGTCATGCTCGTTCACGTAACCCGTGTAGTTTAATGCAAACAGACGGTTTCTACCGCAATACAACGGGTGGGACCGTTAGTACGAGTGGCAGTTGCGTTTAAATCCTGTAATCGGATATATGGGCTCACAGGCATATCGCGAGATAAAAGCGCCCAGGGGTCATGCTCGCGCACTTAACCCGTGTAGTTTGACGCAAGCAGTCGGATTCTACCGGAATACAACGTGTGGGACCGTTAGTACGAGTGGCAGTTGCGTTTAAATCCTGTAATCGGATATATGAGCTCCCAAGTATATCGCGAAATAGAAGCGCCCAGGCGTCATGCTCGCACACGTATCGAGTGTAGTTTGATGCAAACAGACGGATTCTACCGTAATACAACGTGTAGTTCCGCTTGTACGAGCGGCAGTTGCGTTTAAATCCTGTAATCGGACATATGAGCTCCCAAGTATATCGCGACATAGAAGCGCCCAGGCGTCATGCTCGCACACGTAACCCGTGTAGTTTGATGCAAACAGACGGAATCTACCGTAATAGAACGTGTGGGACCGCTTGTACGAGTGGCAGTTGCGTTTAAATCCTGTAATCGGATATATGGGCTCCCAGGCATATCGCTACATAGAAGCGCCCAGGCGTCATGCGAGCGCACGTAACCCGTGTAGTTTGATGCAAACAGTCGGATACTACCGTAACACAACCTGTGGGACCGCTAGTACGAGTGGCAGTTGCGTATAAATCCTGTAATCGGATATATGGGCTCCCAGGCATATCGCGACATAGAAGCGCCCAGGCGTCATGCGCGCGCACGTAACCCGTGTAGTTTGATGCAAACAGTCGGATTCTATCGTAATACAACATGTAGGACCGCTTGTACGACAGGCAGTTGCGTTTAAATGCTGTAATCGGATATATGAGCCCCCAAGTATATCGCGACATAGAAGCGCACAGGCGTCATGCTCGTGCACGTAACCCGTGTAGTTTGATGCAAACAGTCGGATTCTACCGTATTACAACGTGTGGGACCGCTAGTACGAGTGGCAGTTGCGCTTAAATCCTGTAATCGGATATATGAGCTCCCAAGTATATCGCGACATAGAAGCGCCCAGGCGTCATGCTCGTTCACGTAACCCGTTTAGTTTAATGCAAACAGACGGATTCTACCGCAATACAACGGGTGGGACCGTTAGTACGAGTGGCAGTTGCGTTTAAATCCTGTAATCGGATATATGGGCTCACAGGCATATCGCGAGATAAAAGCGCCCAGGCGTCATGCTCGCGCACTTAACCCGTGTAGTTTGACGCAAGCAGTCGGATTCTACCGGAATACAACGTGTGGGACCGTTAGTACGAGTGGCAGTTGCGTTTAAATCCTGTAATCGGATATATGAGCTCCCAAGTATATCGCGAAATAGAAGCGCCCAGGCGTCATGCTCGCACACGTATCGAGTGTAGTTTGATGCAAACAGACGGATTCTACCGTAATACAACGTGTAGTTCCGCTTGTACGAGCGGCAGTTGCGTTTAAATCCTGTAATCGGACATATGAGCTCCCAAGTATATCGCGACATAGAAGCGCCCAGGCGTCATGCTCGCACACGTAACCCGTGTAGTTTGATGCAAACAGACGGAATCTACCGTAATAGAACGTGTGGGACCGCTTGTACGAGTGGCAGTTGCGTTTAAATCCTGTAATCGGATATATGGGCTCCCAGGCATATCGTTACATAGAAGCGCCCAGGCGTCATGCGAGCGCACGTAACCCGTGTAGTTTGATGCAAACAGTCGGATACTACCGTAACACAACCTGTGGGACCGCTAGTACGAGTGGCAGTTGCGTATAAATCCTGTAATCGGATATATGGGCTCCCAGGCATATCGCGACATAGAAGCGCCCAGGCGTAATGCGCGCGCACGTAACCCGTGTAGTTTGATGCAAACAGTCGGATTCTATCGTAATACAACATGTAGGACCGCTTGTACGACAGGCAGTTGCGTTTAAATGCTGTAATCGGATATATGAGCCCCCAAGTATATCGCGACATAGAAGCGCACAGGCGTCATGCTCGTGCACGTAACCCGTGTAGTTTGATGCAAACAGTCGGATTCTACCGTATTACAACGTGTGGGACCGCTAGTACGAGTGGCAGTTGCGCTTAAATCCTGTAATCGGATATATGAGCTCCCAAGTATATCGCGACATAGAAGCGCCCAGGCGTCATGCTCGTTCACGTAACCCGTGTAGTTTAATGCAAACAGACGGATTCTACCGCAATACAACGGGTGGGACCGTTAGTACGAGTGGCAGTTGCGTTTAAATCCTGTAATCGGATATATGGGCTCACAGGCATATCGCGAGATAAAAGCGCCCAGGCGTCATGCTCGCGCACTTAACCCGTGTAGTTTGACGCAAGCAGTCGGATTCTACCGGAATACAACGTGTGGGACCGTTAGTACCAGTGGCAGTTGCGTTTAAATCCTGTAATCGGATATATGAGCTCCCAAGTATATCGCGAAATAGAAGCGCCCAGGCGTCATGCTCGCACACGTATCGAGTGTAGTTTGATGCAAACAGACGGATTCTACCGTAATACAACGTGTAGTTCCGCTTGTACGAGCGGCAGTTGCGTTTAAATCCTGTAATCGGACATATGAGCTCCCAAGTATATCGCGACATAGAAGCGCCCAGGCGTCATGCTCGCACACGTAACCCGTGTAGGTTGATGCAAACAGAGGGAATCTACCGTAATAGAACGTGTGGGACCGCTTGTACGAGTGGCAGTTGCGTTTAAATGCTGTAATCGGATATATGAGCCCCCAAGTATATCGCGACATAGAAGCGCACAGGCGTCATGCTCGTGCACGTAACCCGTGTAGTTTAATGCAAACAGACGGATTCTACCGCAATACAACGGGTGGGACCGTTAGTACGAGTGGCAGTTGCGTTTAAATCCTGTAATCGGATATATGGGCTCACAGGCATATCGCGAGATAAAAGCGCCCAGGCGTCATGCTCGCGCACTTAACCCGTGTAGTTTGACGCAAGCAGTCGGATTCTACCGGAATACAACGTGTGGGACCGTTAGTACGAGTGGCAGTTGCGTTTAAATCCTGTAATCGGATATATGAGCTCCCAAGTATATCGCGAAATAGAAGCGCCCAGGCGTCATGCTCGCACACGTATCGAGTGTAGTTTGATGCAAACAGACGGATTCTACCTGTAATACAACGTGTAGTTCCGCTTGTACGAGCGGCAGTTGCGTTTAAATCCTGTAATCGGACATATGAGCTCCCAAGTATATCGCGACATAGAAGCGCCCAGGCGTCATGCTCGCACACGTAACCCGTGTAGGTTGATGCAAACAGAGGGAATCTACCGTAATAGAACGTGTGGGACCGCTTGTACGAGTGGCAGTTGCGTTTTAAATCCTGTAATCGGATATATGGGCTCCAGGCATATCGCTACATAGAAGCGCCCAGGCGTCATGCGAGCGCACGTAACCCGTGTAGTTTGATGCAACCAGTCGGATACTACCGTAACACAACCTGTGGGACCGCTAGTACGAGTGGCAGTTGCGTATAAATCCTGTAATCGGATGTATGGCTCCCAGGCATATCGCTACATAGAAGCGCCCAGGCGTAATGCGCGCGCACGTAACCCGTGTAGTTTGATGCAAGCAGTCGGATTCTACCGTATTACAACGTGTGGACCGCTTGTACGAGTGGCAGTTGCGCTTAAATCCTGTAATCGGTTATATGAGCTCCCAAGTATAACGCGACGTAGAAGCGCCCAGGCGTCCTGCTCGTTCACGTAACCCGTGTAGTTTAATGCAAACAGACGGATTCTACCGCAATACAACGTGTGGGACCGTTAGTACGAGTGGCAGTTGCGTTTAAATCCTGTAATCGGATACATGGGTTCACAGGCATATCGCGACACAGAAGCGCCCAGGCGTCATGCTCGCGCACGTATTCAGTGTTGTTTGATACAAACAGTCGGATTCTAGCGCAATACAACGTGCGGGACCGTTGTACGAGTGGCAGTTGTGTTTAAATCCTGTAATCGGATATATGGGCTCCCAGGCATATCGCGACATAGAAGCGCCCAGGCGTCATGCTCGCGCACGTAACCCGTGTAGTTTAATGCAAACAGACGGTTTCTACCGCAATACAACGGGTGGGACCGTTAGTACGAGTGGCAGTTGCGTTTAAATCCCTGTAATCGGATGTATGGGCTCACAGGCATATCGCGAGATAAAAGCGCCCAGGCGTCATGCTCGCGCAGCTTAACCCGTGTAGTTTGACGCAAGCAGTCGGATTCTACCGGAATACAACGTGTGGGACCGTTAGTACGAGTGGCAGTTGCGTTTAAATCCTGTAATCGGATATATGAGCTCCCAAGTATATCGCGAAATAGAAGCGCCCAGGCGTCATGCTCGCACACGTATCGAGTGTAGTTTGATGCAAACAGACGGATTCTACCGTAATACAACGTGTAGTTCCGCTTGTACGAGCGGCAGCTGCGTTTAAAATCCTGTAATCGGACATATGAGCTCCCAAGTATATCGCGACGTAGAAGACCCAGGCGTCATGCTCGTTCACGTAACCCGTGTAGTTTAATGCAAACAGACGGATTCTACCGCAATACAACGTGTGGGACCGTTAGTACGAGTGGCAGTTGCGCTTAAATCCTGTAATCGGATATATGAGCCCCCAAGTATATCGCGACCATAGAAGCGCACAGGCGTCATGCTCGCGCACGTAACCCGTGTAGTTTGGTGCAAGCAGTCGGATACTACCGTAACACAACCTGTGGGACCGCTAGTACGAGTGGCAGTTGCGTATAGATCCTGTAATCGGATATATGGGCTCCCAGGCATATCGGCGACATAGAAGCGCCCAGGCGTCATGCTCGCGCACTTAACCCGTGTAGTTTGACGCAAGCAGTCGGATTCTACCGGAATACAACGTGTGGGACCGTTAGTACGAGTGGCAGTTGCGTTTAAGTCCTGTAATCGGATATATGGGCTCCCAGGCATATCGCGACATAGAAGCGCCCAGGCGTCATGCTCGCGCACTTAACCCGTGTAGTTTGATGCAAACAGACGGATTCTACCGTAATACAACGTGTAGTTCCGCTTGTACGAGCGGCAGTTGCGTTTAAATCCTGTAATCGGACATATGAGCTCCCAAGTATATCGCGACATAGAAGCGCCCAGGCGTCATGCTCGCACACGTAACCCGTGTAGTTTGATGCAAACAGACGGAATCTACCGTAATAGAACGTGTGGGACCGCTTGTACGAGTGGCAGTTGCGTTTAAATCCTGTAATCGGATATATGGGCTCCCAGGCATATCGCTACATAGAAGCGACCAGGCGTCATGCGAGCGCACGTAACCCGTGTAGTTTGATGCAAACAGTCGGATACTACCGTAACACAACCTGTGGGACCGCTAGTACGAGTGGCAGTTGCGTATAAATCCTGTAATCGGATATATGGGCTCCCAGGCATATCGCGACATAGAAGCGCCCAGGCGTAATGCGCGCGCACGTAACCCGTGTAGTATGATGCAAACAGTCGGATTCTATCGTAATACAACGTGTGGGACTGCTTGTACGAGTGGCAGTTGCGTTTATATCCTGTAATCGGATACATGAGCTCCCAAGTATATCGCGACGTAGAAGAACCCAGGCGTCATGCTCGTTCACGTAACCCGTGTAGTTTAATGCAAACAGACGGATTCTACCGCAATACAACGTGTGGGACCGTTAGTACGAGTGGCAGTTGCGTTTAAATCCTGTAATCGGATATATGGGCTCCCAGGCATATCGCGACATAGAAGCGCCCAGGCGTCATGCTCGCGCACGTATTCAGTGTTGTTTGATACAAACAGTCGGATTCTAGCGCAATACAACGTGCAGGACCGTTTGTACGAGTGGCAGTTGCGTTTAAATCCTGTAATCGGATATATGGGCTCCCAGGCATATCGCGACATAGAAGCGCCCAGGCGTAATGCGCGCGCACGTAACCCGTGTAGTATGATGCAAACAGTCGGATTCTATCGTAATACAACGTGTGGGACTGCTTGTACGAGTGGCAGTTGCGTTTATATCCTGTAATCGGATACATGAGCTCCCAAGTATATCGCGACGTAGAAGCGCCCAGGCGTCATGCTCGTTCACGTAACCCGTGTAGTTTAATGCAAACAGACGGATTCTACCGCAATACAACGTGTGGGACCGCTAGTACGAGTGGCAGTTGCGTATAAATCCTGTAATCGGATATATGGGCTCCCAGGCATATCGCGACATAGAAGCGCCCAGGCGTCATGCGCGCGCACGTAACCCGTGTAGTTTGATGCAAACAGTCGGATTCTATCGTAATACAACGTGTAGGACCGCTTGTACGAGTGGCAGTTGCGTTTAAATCCTGTAATCGGATATATGAGCCCCCAAGTATATCGCGACATAGAAGCGCACAGGCGTCATGCTCGTGCACGTAACCCGTGTAGTTTGATGCAAACAGTCGGATTCTACCGTATTACAACGTGTGGGACCGCTTGTACGAGTGGCAGTTGCGCTTAAATCCTGTAATCGGATATATGAGCTCCCAAGTATATCGCGACATAGAAGCGCCCAGGCGTCATGCTCGTTCACGTAACCCGTGTAGTTTAATGCAAACAGACGGATTCTACCGCAATACAACGGGCGGGACCGTTAGTACGAGTGGCAGTTGCGTTTAAATCCTGTAATCGGATATATGGGCTCACAGGCATATCGCGAGATAAAAGCGCCCAGGCGTCATGCTCGCGCACTTAACCCGTGTAGTTTGATGCAAACAGACGGATTCTACCGTAATACAACGTGTAGTTCCGCTTGTACGAGCGGCAGTTGCGTTTAAATCCTGTAATCGGACATATGAGCTCCCAAGTATATCGCGACATAGAAGCGCCCAGGCGTCATGCTCGCACACGTAACCCGTGTAGTTTGATGCAAACAGACGGAATCTACCGTAATAGAACGTGTGGGACCGCTTGTACGAGTGGCAGTTGCGTTTAAATCCTGTAATCGGATATATGGGCTCCCAGGCATATCGCTACATAGAAGCGCCCAGGCGTCATGCGAGCGCACGTAACCCGTGTAGTTTGATGCAAACAGTCGGATACTACCGTAACACAACCTGTGGGACGGCTAGTACGAGTGGCAGTTGCGTATAAATCCTGTAATCGGATATATGGGCTCCCAGGCATATCGCGACATAGAAGCGCCCAGGCGTAATGCGCGCGCACGTAACCCGTGTAGTATGATGCAAACAGTCGGATTCTATCGTAATACAACGTGTGGGACTGCTTGTACGAGTGGCAGTTGCATTTATATCCTGTAATCGGATACATGAGCTCCCAAGTATATCGCGACGTAGAAGAACCCAGGCGTCATGCTCGTTCACGTAACCCGTGTAGTATGATGCAAACAGTCGGATTCTACCGTATTACAACGTGTGGGACCGCTTGTACGAGTGGCAGTTGCGCTTAAATCCTGTAATCGGATATATGAGCTCCCAAGTATATCGCGACATAGAAGCGCCCAGGCGTCATGCTCGTTCACGTAACCCGTGTAGTTTAATGCAAACAGACGGATTCTACCGCAATACAACGGGTGGGACCGTTAGTACGAGTGGCAGTTGCGTTTAAATCCTGTAATCGGATATATGGGCTCACAGGCATATCGCGAGATAAAAGCGCCCAGGCGTCATGCTCGCGCACTTAACCCGTGTAGTTTGACGCAAGCAGTCGGATTCTACCGGAATACAACGTGTGGGACCGTTAGTACGAGTGGCAGTTGCGTTTAAATCCTGTAATCGGATATATGAGCTCCCAAGCATATCGCGAAATAGAAGCGCCCAGGCGTCATGCTCGCACACGTATCGAGTGTAGTTTGATGCAAACAGACGGATTCTACCGTAATACAACGTGTAGTTCCGCTTGTACGAGCGGCAGTTGCGTTTAAATCCTGTAATCGGACATATGAGCTCCCAAGTATATCGCGACATAGAAGCGCCCAGGCGTCATGCTCGCACACGTAACCCGTGTAGGTTGATGCAAACAGACGGAATCTACCGTAATAGAACGTGTGGGACCGCTTGTACGAGTGGCAGTTGCGTTTAAATCCTGTAATCGGATATATGGGCTCCCAGGCATATCGCTACATAGAAGCGCCCAGGCGTCATGCGAGCGCACGTAACCCGTGTAGTTTGATGCAAACAGTCGGATACTACCGTAACACAACCTGTGGGACCGCTAGTACGAGTGGCAGTTGCGTATAAATCCTGTAATCGGATATATGGGCTCCCAGGCATATCGCGACATAGAAGCGCCCAGGCGTAATGCGCGCGCACGTAACCCGTGTAGTATGATGCAAACAGTCGGATTCTATCGTAATACAACGTGTGGGACTGCTTGTACGAGTGGCAGTTGCGTTTATATCCTGTAATCGGATACATGAGCTCCCAAGTATATCGCGACGTAGAAGAACCCAGGCGTCATGCTCGTTCACGTAACCCGTGTAGTTTAATGCAAACAGACGGATTCTACCGCAATACAACGTGTGGGACCGTTAGTACGAGTGGCAGTTGCGTTTAAATCCTGTAATCGGACATATGAGCTCCCAAGTATATCGCGACATAGAAGCGCCCAGGCGTCATGCTCGCACACGTAACCCGTGTAGTTTGATGCAAACAGACGGAATCTACCGTAATAGAACGTGTGGGACCGCTTGTACGAGTGGCAGTTGCGTTTAAATCCTGTAATCGGATATATGGGCTCCCAGGCATATCGCTACATAGAAGCGCCCAGGCGTCATGCGAGCGCACGTAACCCGTGTAGTTTGATGCAAACAGTCGGATACTACCGTAACACAACCTGTGGGACGGCTAGTACGAGTGGCAGTTGCGTATAAATCCTGTAATCGGATATATGGGCTCCCAGGCATATCGCGACATAGAAGCGCCCAGGCGTAATGCGCGCGCACGTAACCCGTGTAGTATGATGCAAACAGTCGGATTCTATCGTAATACAACGTGTGGGACTGCTTGTACGAGTGGCAGTTGCATTTATATCCTGTAATCGGATACATGAGCTCCCAAGTATATCGCGACGTAGAAGAACCCAGGCGTCATGCTCGTTCACGTAACCCGTGTAGTATGATGCAAACAGTCGGATTCTACCGTATTACAACGTGTGGGACCGCTTGTACGAGTGGCAGTTGCGCTTAAATCCTGTAATCGGATATATGAGCTCCCAAGTATATCGCGACATAGAAGCGCCCAGGCGTCATGCTCGTTCACGTAACCCGTGTAGTTTAATGCAAACAGACGGATTCTACCGCAATACAACGGGTGGGACCGTTAGTACGAGTGGCAGTTGCGTTTAAATCCTGTAATCGGATATATGGGCTCACAGGCATATCGCGAGATAAAAGCGCCCAGGCGTCATGCTCGCGCACTTAACCCGTGTAGTTTGACGCAAGCAGTCGGATTCTACCGGAATACAACGTGTGGGACCGTTAGTACGAGTGGCAGTTGCGTTTAAATCCTGTAATCGGATATATGAGCTCCCAAGCATATCGCGAAATAGAAGCGCCCAGGCGTCATGCTCGCACACGTATCGAGTGTAGTTTGATGCAAACAGACGGATTCTACCGTAATACAACGTGTAGTTCCGCTTGTACGAGCGGCAGTTGCGTTTAAATCCTGTAATCGGACATATGAGCTCCCAAGTATATCGCGACATAGAAGCGCCCAGGCGTCATGCTCGCACACGTAACCCGTGTAGGTTGATGCAAACAGACGGAATCTACCGTAATAGAACGTGTGGGACCGCTTGTACGAGTGGCAGTTGCGTTTAAATCCTGTAATCGGATATATGGGCTCCCAGGCATATCGCTACATAGAAGCGCCCAGGCGTCATGCGAGCGCACGTAACCCGTGTAGTTTGATGCAAACAGTCGGATACTACCGTAACACAACCTGTGGGACCGCTAGTACGAGTGGCAGTTGCGTATAAATCCTGTAATCGGATATATGGGCTCCCAGGCATATCGCGACATAGAAGCGCCCAGGCGTAATGCGCGCGCACGTAACCCGTGTAGTATGATGCAAACAGTCGGATTCTATCGTAATACAACGTGTGGGACTGCTTGTACGAGTGGCAGTTGCGTTTATATCCTGTAATCGGATACATGAGCTCCCAAGTATATCGCGACGTAGAAGAACCCAGGCGTCATGCTCGTTCACGTAACCCGTGTAGTTTAATGCAAACAGACGGATTCTACCGCAATACAACGTGTGGGACCGTTAGTACGAGTGGCAGTTGCGTTTAAATCCTGTAATCGGACATATGAGCTCCCAAGTATATCGCGACATAGAAGCGCCCAGGCGTCATGCTCGCACACGTAACCCGTGTAGTTTGATGCAAACAGACGGAATCTACCGTAATAGAACGTGTGGGACCGCTTGTACGAGTGGCAGTTGCGTTTAAATCCTGTAATCGGATATATGGGCTCCCAGGCATATCGCTACATAGAAGCGCCCAGGCGTCATGCGAGCGCACGTAACCCGTGTAGTTTGATGCAAACAGTCGGATACTACCGTAACACAACCTGTGGGACCGCTAGTACGAGTGGCAGTTGCGTATAAATCCTGTAATCGGATATATGGGCTCCCAGGCATATCGCGACATAGAAGCGCCCAGGCGTAATGCGCGCGCACGTAACCCGTGTAGTATGATGCAAACAGTCGGATTCTATCGTAATACAACGTGTGGGACTGCTTGTACGAGTGGCAGTTGCGTTTATATCCTGTAATCGGATACATGAGCTCCCAAGTATATCGCGACGTAGAAGAACCCAGGCGTCATGCTCGTTCACGTAACCCGTGTAGTTTAATGCAAACAGACGGATTCTACCGCAATACAACGTGTGGGACCGTTAGTACGAGTGGCAGTTGCGTTTAAATCCTGTAATCGGATATATGAGCCCCCAAGTATATCGCGACATAGAACCGCACAGGCGTCATGCTCGCGCACGTAACCCGTGTAGTTTGATGCAAACAGTCAGATTCTACCGTATTACAATGTGTGGGACCGCTTGTACGAGTGGCAGTTGCGCTTAAATCCTGTAATCGGATATATGAGCCCCCAAGTATATCGCGACATAGAAGCGCACAGGCGTCATGCTCGCGCACGTAACCCGTGTAGTTTGGTGCAAGCATCCGGATACTACCGTAACACAACCTGTGGGACCGCTAGTACGAGTGGCAGTTGCGTATAAATCCTGTAATCGGATATATGGGCTCCCAGGCATATCGCGACATAGAAGCGCCCAGGCGTCATGCGCGCGCACGTAACCCGTGTAGTTTGATGCAAACAGTCGGATTCTATCGTAATACAACGTGTAGGACCGCTTGTACGAGTGGCAGTTGCGTTTAAATGCTGTAATCGGATATATGAGCCCCCAAGTATATCGCGACATAGAAGCGCACAGGCGTCATGCTCGTGCATGTAACCCGTGTAGTTTGATGCAAACAGTCGGATTCTACCGTATTACAACGTGTGGGACCGCTTGTACGAGTGGCAGTGGCGCTTAAATCCTGTAATCGGATATATGAGCTCCCAAGTATATCGCGACATAGAAGCGCCCAGGCGTCATGCTCGTTCACGTAACCCGTGTAGTTTAATGCAAACAGACGGTTTCTACCGCAATACAACGGGTGGGACCGTTAGTACGAGTGGCAGTTGCGTTTAAATCCTGTAATCGGATATATGGGCTCACAGGCATATCGCGAGATAAAAGCGCCCAGGCGTCATGCTCGCGCACTTAACCCGTGTAGTTTGACGCAAGCAGTCGGATTCTACCGGAATACAACGTGTGGGACCGTTAGTACGAGTGGCAGTTGCGTTTAAATCCTGTAATCGGATATATGGGCTCCCAGGCATATCGCGACATAGAAGCGCCCAGGCGTAATGCGCGCGCACGTAACCCGTGTAGTATGATGCAAACAGTCAGATTCTATCGTAATACAACGTGTGGGACTGCTTGTACGAGTGGCAGTTGCGTTTATATCCTGTAATCGGATACATGGGTTCACAGGCATATCGCGACACAGAAGCGCCCAGGCGTCATGCTCGCGCACGTATTCAGTGTTGTTTGATACAAACAGTCGGATTCTAGCGCAATACAACGTGCGGGACCGTTTGTACGAGTGGCAGTTGTGTTTAAATCCTGTAATCGGATATATGGGCTCCCAGGCATATCGCGACATAGAAGCGCCCAGGCGTCATGCTCGCGCACGTATTCAGTGTTGTTTGATACAAACAGTCGGATTCTAGCGCAATACAACGTGCGGGACCGTTTGTACGAGTGGCAGTTGCGTTTAAATCCTGTAATCGGATATATGGGCTCCCAGGCATATCGCGACATAGAAGCGCCCAGGCGTAATGCGCGCGCACGTAACCCGTGTAGTATGATGCAAACAGTCAGATTCTATCGTAATACAACGTGTGGGACTGCTTGTACGAGTGGCAGTTGCGTTTATATCCTGTAATCGGATACATGAGCTCCCAAGTATATCGCGACGTAGAAGCGCCCAGGCGTCATGCTCGTTCACGTAACCCGTGTAGTTTAATGCAAACAGACGGAATCTACCGTAATAGAACGTGTGGGACCGCTTGTACGAGTGGCAGTTGCGTTTAAATCCTGTAATCGGATATATGGACTCCCAGGCATATCGCTACATAGAAGCGCCCAGGCGTCATGCGAGCGCACGTAACCCGTGTAGTTTGATGCAAACAGTCGGATACTACCGTAACACAACCTGTGGGACCGCTAGTACGAGTGGCAGTTGCGCTTAAATCCTGTAATCGGATATATGAGCCCCCAAGTATATCGCGACATAGAAGCGCACAGGCGTCATGCTCGCGCACGTAACCCGTGTAGTTTGGTGCAAGCAGTCGGATACTACCGTAACACAACCTGTGGGACCGCTAGTACGAGTGGCAGTTGCGTATAAATCCTGTAATCGGATATATGGGCTCCCAGGCATATCGCGACATAGAAGCGCCCAGGCGTCATGCGCGCGCACGTAACCCGTGTAGTTTGATGCAAACAGTCGGATTCTATCGTAATACAACGTGTAGGACCGCTTGTACGAGTGGCAGTTGCGTTTAAATGCTGTAATCGGATATATGAGCCCCCAAGTATATCGCGACATAGAAGCGCACAGGCGTCATGCTCGTGCATGTAACCCGTGTAGTTTGATGCAAACAGTCGGATTCTACCGTATTACAACGTGTGGGACCGCTTGTACGAGTGGCAGTGGCGCTTAAATCCTGTAATCGGATATATGAGCTCCCAGGTATATCGCGACATAGAAGCGCCCAGGCGTCATGCTCGTTCACGTAACCCGTGTAGTTTAATGCAAGCAGACGGTTTCTACCGCAATACAACGGGTGGGACCGTTAGTACGAGTGGCAGTTGCGTTTAAATCCTGTAATCGGATATATGGGCTCACAGGCATATCGCGAGATAAAAGCGCCCAGGCGTCATGCTCGCGCACTTAACCCGTGTAGTTTGACGCAAGCAGTCGGATTCTACCGGAATACAACGTGTGGGACCGTTAGTACGAGTGGCAGTTGCGTTTAAATCCTGTAATCGGATATATGAGCTCCCAAGTATATCGCGAAATAGAAGCGCCCAGGCGTCATGGTCGCACACGTATCGAGTGTAGTTTGATGCAAACAGACGGATTCTACCGTAATACAACGTGTAGTTCCGCTTGTACGAGCGGCAGTTGCGTTTAAATCCTGTAATCGGACATATGAGCTCCCAAGTATATCGCGACATAGAAGCGCCCAGGCGTCATGCTCGCACACGTAACCCGTGTAGTTTGATGCAAACAGACGGAATCTACCGTAATAGAACGTGTGGGACCGCTTGTACGAGTGGCAGTTGCGTTTAAATCCTGTAATCGGATATATGGACTCCCAGGCATATCGCTACATAGAAGCGCCCAGGCGTCATGCGAGCGCACGTAACCCGTGTAGTTTGATGCAAACAGTCGGATACTACCGTAACACAACCTGTGGGACCGCTAGTACGAGTGGCAGTTGCGTATAAATCCTGTAATCGGATATATGGGCTCCCAGGCATATCGCGACATAGAAGCGCACAGGCGTCATGCTCGCACACGTAACCCGTGTAGTTTGATGCAAACAGACAGAATCTACCGTAATAGAACGTGTGGGACCGCTTGTACGAGTGGCAGTTGCGTTTAAATCCTGTAATCGGATATATGGGCTCCCAGGCATATTGCTACATAGAAGCGCCCAGGCGTCATGCGAGCGCACGTAACCCGTGTAGTTTGATGCAAACAGTCGGATACTACCGTAACACAACCTGTGGGACCGCTAGTACGAGTGGCAGTTGCGTATAAATCCTGTAATCGGATATATGGGCTCCCAGGCATATCGCGACATAGAAGCGCCCAGGCGTAATGCGCGCGCACGTAACCCGTGTAGTATGATGCAAACAGTCGGATTCTATCGTAATACAACGTGTGGGACTGCTTGTACGAGTGGCAGTTGCGTTTATATCCTGTAATCGGATACATGAGCTCCCAAGTATATCGCGACGTAGAAGAACCCAGGCGTCATGCTCGTTCACGTAACCCGTGTAGTTTAATGCAAACAGACGGATTCTACCGCAATACAACGTGTGGGACCGTTAGTACGAGTGGCAGTTGCGTTTAAATCCTGTAATCGGATATATGAGCCCCCAAGTATATCGCGACATAGAACCGCACAGGCGTCATGCTCGCGCACGTAACCCGTGTAGTTTGATGCAAACAGTCAGATTCTACCGTATTACAATGTGTGGGACCGCTTGTACGAGTGGCAGTTGCGCTTAAATCCTGTAATCGGATATATGAGCCCCCAAGTATATCGCGACATAGAAGCGCACAGGCGTCATGCTCGCGCACGTAACCCGTGTAGTTTGGTGCAAGCAGCCGGATACTACCGTAACACAACCTGTGGGACCGCTAGTACGAGTGGCAGTTGCGTATAAATCCTGTAATCGGATATATGGGCTCCCAGGCATATCGCGACATAGAAGCGCCCAGGCGTCATGCGCGCGCACGTAACCCGTGTAGTTTGATGCAAACAGTCGGATTCTATCGTAATACAACGTGTAGGACCGCTTGTACGAGTGGCAGTTGCGTTTAAATGCTGTAATCGGATATATGAGCCCCCAAGTATATCGCGACATAGAAGCGCACAGGCGTCATGCTCGTGCATGTAACCCGTGTAGTTTGATGCAAACAGTCGGATTCTACCGTATTACAACGTGTGGGACCGCTTGTACGAGTGGCAGTGGCGCTTAAATCCTGTAATCGGATATATGAGCTCCCAAGTATATCGCGACATAGAAGCGCCCAGGCGTCATGCTCGTTCACGTAACCCGTGTAGTTTAATGCAAACAGACGGTTTCTACCGCAATACAACGGGTGGGACCGTTAGTACGAGTGGCAGTTGCGTTTAAATCCTGTAATCGGATATATGGGCTCACAGGCATATCGCGAGATAAAAGCGCCCAGGCGTCATGCTCGCGCACTTAACCCGTGTAGTTTGACGCAAGCAGTCGGATTCTACCGGAATACAACGTGTGGGACCGTTAGTACGAGTGGCAGTTGCGTTTAAATCCTGTAATCGGATATATGGGCTCCCAGGCATATCGCGACATAGAAGCGCCCAGGCGTAATGCGCGCGCACGTAACCCGTGTAGTATGATGCAAACAGTCAGATTCTATCGTAATACAACGTGTGGGACTGCTTGTACGAGTGGCAGTTGCGTTTATATCCTGTAATCGGATACATGGGTTCACAGGCATATCGCGACACAGAAGCGCCCAGGCGTCATGCTCGCGCACGTATTCAGTGTTGTTTGATACAAACAGTCGGATTCTAGCGCAATACAACGTGCGGGACCGTTTGTACGAGTGGCAGTTGTGTTTAAATCCTGTAATCGGATATATGGGCTCCCAGGCATATCGCGACATAGAAGCGCCCAGGCGTCATGCTCGCGCACGTATTCAGTGTTGTTTGATACAAACAGTCGGATTCTAGCGCAATACAACGTGCGGGACCGTTTGTACGAGTGGCAGTTGCGTTTAAATCCTGTAATCGGATATATGGGCTCCCAGGCATATCGCGACATAGAAGCGCCCAGGCGTAATGCGCGCGCACGTAACCCGTGTAGTATGATGCAAACAGTCAGATTCTATCGTAATACAACGTGTGGGACTGCTTGTACGAGTGGCAGTTGCGTTTATATCCTGTAATCGGATACATGAGCTCCCAAGTATATCGCGACGTAGAAGCGCCCAGGCGTCATGCTCGTTCACGTAACCCGTGTAGTTTAATGCAAACAGACGGATTCTACCGTATTACAACGTGTGGGACCGCTTGTACGAGTGGCAGTGGCGCTTAAATCCTGTAATCGGATATATGAGCTCCCAAGTATATCGCGACATAGAAGCGCCCAGGCGTCATGCTCGTTCACGTAACCCGTGTAGTTTAATGCAAACAGACGGTTTCTACCGCAATACAACGGGTGGGACCGTTAGTACGAGTGGCAGTTGCGTTTAAATCCTGTAATCGGATATATGGGCTCACAGGCATATCGCGAGATAAAAGCGCCCAGGGGTCATGCTCGCGCACTTAACCCGTGTAGTTTGACGCAAGCAGTCGGATTCTACCGGAATACAACGTGTGGGACCGTTAGTACGAGTGGCAGTTGCGTTTAAATCCTGTAATCGGATATATGAGCTCCCAAGTATATCGCGAAATAGAAGCGCCCAGGCGTCATGCTCGCACACGTATCGAGTGTAGTTTGATGCAAACAGACGGATTCTACCGTAATACAACGTGTAGTTCCGCTTGTACGAGCGGCAGTTGCGTTTAAATCCTGTAATCGGACATATGAGCTCCCAAGTATATCGCGACATAGAAGCGCCCAGGCGGCATGCTCGCACACGTAACCCGTGTAGTTTGATGCAAACAGACGGAATCTACCGTAATAGAACGTGTGGGACCGCTTGTACGAGTGGCAGTTGCGTTTAAATCCTGTAATCGGATATATGGGCTCCCAGGCATATCGCTACATAGAAGCGCCCAGGCGTCATGCGAGCGCACGTAACCCGTGTAGTTTGATGCAAACAGTCGGATACTACCGTAACACAACCTGTGGGACCGCTAGTACGAGTGGCAGTTGCGTATAAATCCTGTAATCGGATATATGGGCTCCCAGGCATATCGCGACATAGAAGCGCCCAGGCGTCATGCGCGCGCACGTAACCCGTGTAGTTTGATGCAAACAGTCGGATTCTATCGTAATACAACATGTAGGACCGCTTGTACGACAGGCAGTTGCGTTTAAATGCTGTAATCGGATATATGAGCCCCCAAGTATATCGCGACATAGAAGCGCACAGGCGTCATGCTCGTGCACGTAACCCGTGTAGTTTGATGCAAACAGTCGGATTCTACCGTATTACAACGTGTGGGACCGCTAGTACGAGTGGCAGTTGCGTTTAAATCCTGTAATCGGATATATGGGCTCCCAGGCATATCGCTACATAGAAGCGCCCAGGCGTCATGCGAGCGCACGTAACCCGTGTAGTTTGATGCAAACAGTCGGATACTACCGTAACACAACCTGTGGGACCGCTAGTACGAGTGGCAGTTGCGTATAAATCCTGTAATCGGATATATGGGCTCCCAGGCATATCGCGACATAGAAGCGCCCAGGCGTCATGCGCGCGCACGTAACCCGTGTAGTTTGATGCAAACAGTCGGATTCTATCGTAATACAACATGTAGGACCCCTTGTACGACAGGCAGTTGCGTTTAAATGCTGTAATCGGATATATGAGCCCCCAAGTATATCGCGACATAGAAGCGCACAGGCGTCATGCTCGTGCACGTAACCCGTGTAGTTTGATGCAAACAGTCGGATTCTACCGTATTACAACGTGTGGGACCGCTAGTACGAGTGGCAGTTGCGCTTAAATCCTGTAATCGGATATATGAGCTCCCAAGTATATCGCGACATAGAAGCGCCCAGGCGTCATGCTCGTTCACGTAACCCGTGTAGTTTAATGCAAACAGACGGATTCTACCGCAATACAACGGGTGGGACCGTTAGTACGAGTGGCAGTTGCGTTTAAATCCTGTAATCGGATATATGGGCTCACAGGCATATCGCGAGATAAAAGCGCCCAGGCGTCATGCTCGCGCACTTAACCCGTGTAGTTTGACGCAAGCAGTCGGATTCTACCGGAATACAACGTGTGGGACCGTTAGTACGAGTGGCAGTTGCGTTTAAATCCTGTAATCGGATATATGAGCTCCCAAGTATATCGCGAAATAGAAGCGCCCAGGCGTCATGCTCGCACACGTATCGAGTGTAGTTTGATGCAAACAGACGGATTCTACCGTAATACAACGTGTAGTTCCGCTTGTACGAGCGGCAGTTGCGTTTAAATCCTGTAATCGGACATATGAGCTCCCAAGTATATCGCGACATAGAAGCGCCCAGGCGTCATGCTCGCACACGTAACCCGTGTAGGTTGATGCAAACAGAGGGAATCTACCGTAATAGAACGTGTGGGACCGCTTGTACGAGTGGCAGTTGCGTTTAAATGCTGTAATCGGATATATGAGCCCCCAAGTATATCGCGACATAGAAGCGCACAGGCGTCATGCTCGTGCACGTAACCCGTGTAGTTTGATGCAAACAGTCGGATTCTTACCGTATTACAACGTGTGGGACCGCTTGTACGAGTGGCAGTGGCGCTTAAATCCTGTAATCGGATATATGAGCTCCCAAGTATATCGCGACATAGAAGCGCCCAGGCGTCATGCTCGTTCACGTAACCCGTGTAGTTTAATGCAAACAGACGGTTTCTACCGCAATACAACGGGTGGGACCGTTAGTACGAGTGGCAGTTGCGTTTAAATCCTGTAATCGGATATATGGGCTCACAGGCATATCGCGAGATAAAAGCGCCCAGGCGTCATGCTCGCGCACTTAACCCGTGTAGTTTGACGCAAGCAGTCGGATTCTACCGGAATACAACGTGTGGGACCGTTAGTACGAGTGGCAGTTGCGTTTAAATCCTGTAATCGGATATATGAGCTCCCAAGTATATCGCGAAATAGAAGCGCCCAGGCGTCATGCTCGCACACGTATCGAGTGTAGTTTGATGCAAACAGACGGATTCTACCGTAATACAACGTGTAGTTCCGCTTGTACGAGCGGCAGTTGCGTTTAAATCCTGTAATCGGACATATGAGCTCCCAAGTATATCGCGACATAGAAGCGCCCAGGCGTCATGCTCGCACACGTAACCCGTGTAGGTTGATGCAAACAGACGGAATCTACCGTAATAGAACGTGTGGGACCGCTTGTACGAGTGGCAGTTGCGTTTAAATCCTGTAATCGGATATATGGGCTCCCAGGCATATCGCTACATAGAAGCGCCAGGCGTCATGCGAGCGCACGTAACCCGTGTAGTTTGATGCAACCAGTCGGATACTACCGTAACACAACCTGTGGGACCGCTAGTACGAGTGGCAGTTGCGTATAAATCCTGTAATCGGATGTATGGGCTCCCAGGCATATCGCTACATAGAAGCGCCCAGGCGTAATGCGCGCGCACGTAACCCGTGTAGTTTGATGCAAGCAGTCGGATTCTACCGTATTACAACGTGTGGGACCGCTTGTACGAGTGGCAGTTGCGCTTAAATCCTGTAATCGGATATATGAGCTCCCAAGTATATCGCGACGTAGAAGCGCCCAGGCGTCCTGCTCGTTCACGTAACCCGTGTAGTTTAATGCAAACAGACGGATTCTACCGCAATACAACGTGTGGGACCGTTAGTACGAGTGGCAGTTGCGTTTAAATCCTGTAATCGGATACATGGGTTCACAGGCATATCGCGACACAGAAGCGCCCAGGCGTCATGCTCGCGCACGTATTCAGTGTTGTTTGATACAAACAGTCGGATTCTAGCGCAATACAACGTGCGGGACCGTTTGTACGAGTGGCAGTTGTGTTTAAATCCTGTAATCGGATATATGGGCTCCCAGGCATATCGCGACATAGAAGCGCCCAGGCGTCATGCTCGCGCACGTATTCAGTGTTGTTTGATACAAACAGTCGGATTCTAGCGCAATACAACGTGCGGGACCGTTTGTACGAGTGGCAGTTGCGTTTAAATCCTGTAATCGGATATATGGGCTCCCAGGCATATCGCGACATAGAAGCGCCCAGGCGTAATGCGCGCGCACGTAACCCGTGTAGTATGATGCAAACAGTCAGATTCTATCGAAATACAACGTGTGGGACTGCTTGTACGAGTGGCAGTTGCGTTTATATCCTGTAATCGGATACATGAGCTCCCAAGTATATCGCGACGTAGAAGCGCCCAGGCGTCATGCTCGTTCACGTAACCCGTGTAGTTTAATGCAAACAGACGGATTCTACCGTATTACAACGTGTGGGACCGCTTGTACGAGTGGCAGTGGCGCTTAAATCCTGTAATCGGATATATGAGCTCCCAAGTATATCGCGACATAGAAGCGCCCAGGCGTCATGCTCGTTCACGTAACCCGTGTAGTTTAATGCAAACAGACGGTTTCTACCGCAATACAACGGGTGGGACCGTTAGTACGAGTGGCAGTTGCGTTTAAATCCTGTAATCGGATATATGGGCTCACAGGCATATCGCGAGATAAAAGCGCCCAGGCGTCATGCTCGCGCACTTAACCCGTGTAGTTTGACGCAAGCAGTCGGATTCTACCGGAATACAACGTGTGGGACCGTTAGTACGAGTGGCAGTTGCGTTTAAATCCTGTAATCGGATATATGAGCTCCCAAGTATATCGCGAAATAGAAGCGCCCAGGCGTCATGCTCGCACACGTATCGAGTGTAGTTTGATGCAAACAGACGGATTCTACCGTAATACAACGTGTAGTTCCGCTTGTACGAGCGGCAGTTGCGTTTAAATGCTGTAATCGGACATATGAGCTCCCAAGTATATCGCGACATAGAAGCGCCCAGGCGTCATGCTCGCACACGTAACCCGTGTAGTTTGATGCAAACAGACGGAATCTACCGTAATAGAACGTGTGGGACCGCTTGTACGAGTGGCAGTTGCGTTTAAATCCTGTAATCGGATATATGGGCTCCCAGGCATATCGCTACATAGAAGCGCCCAGGCGTCATGCGAGCGCACGTAACCCGTGTAGTTTGATGCAAACAGTCGGATACTACCGTAACACAACCTGTGGGACCGCTAGTACGAGTGGCAGTTGCGTATAAATCCTGTAATCGGATATATGGGCTCCCAGGCATATCGCGACATAGAAGCGCCCAGGCGTCATGCGCGCGCACGTAACCCGTGTAGTTTGATGCAAACAGTCGGATTCTATCGTAATACAACATGTAGGACCGCTTGTACGACAGGCAGTTGGGTTTAAATGCTGTAATCGGATATATGAGCCCCCAAGTATATCGCGACATAGAAGCGCACATGCGTCATGCTCGTGCACGTAACCCGTGTAGTTTGATGCAAACAGTCGGATTCTACCGTATTACAACGTGTGGGACCGCTAGTACGAGTGGCAGTTGCGCTTAAATCCTGTAATCGGATATATGAGCTCCCAAGTATATCGCGACATAGAAGCGCCCAGGCGTCATGCTCGTTCACGTAACCCGTGTAGTTTAATGCAAACAGACGGATTCTACCGCAATACAACGGGTGGGACCGTTAGTACGAGTGGCAGTTGCGTTTAAATCCTGTAATCGGATATATGGGCTCACAGGCATATCGCGAGATAAAAGCGCCCAGGCGTCATGCTCGCGCACTTAACCCGTGTAGTTTGACGCAAGCAGTCGGATTCTACCGTAATACAACGTGTAGTTCCGCTTGTACGAGCGGCAGTTGCGTTTAAATCCTGTAATCGGACATATGAGCTCCCAAGTATATCGCGACATAGAAGCGCCCAGGCGTCATGCTCGCACACGTAACCCGTGTAGGTTGATGCAAACAGAGGGAATCTACCGTAATAGAACGTGTGGGACCGCTTGTACGAGTGGCAGTTGCGTTTAAATCCTGTAATCGGATATATGGGCTCCCAGGCATATCGCTACATAGAAGCGCCCAGGCGTCATGCGAGCGCACGTAACCCGTGTAGTTTGATGCAACCAGTCGGATACTACCGTAACACAACCTGTGGGACCGCTAGTACGAGTGGCAGTTGCGTATAAATCCTGTAATCGGATGTATGGGCTCCCAGGCATATCGCTACATAGAAGCGCCCAGGCGTAATGCGCGCGCACGTAACCCGTGTAGTTTGATGCAAGCAGTCGGATTCTACCGTATTACAACGTGTGGGACCGCTTGTACGAGTGGCAGTTGCGCTTAAATCCTGTAATCGGATATATGAGCTCCCAAGTATTACGCGACGTAGAAGCGCCCAGGCGTCCTGCTCGTTCACGTAACCCGTGTAGTTTAATGCAAACAGACGGATTCTACCGCAATACAACGTGTGGGACCGTTAGTACGAGTGGCAGTTGCGTTTAAATCCTGTAATCGGATACATGGGTTCACAGGCATATCGCGACACAGAAGCGCCCAGGCGTCATGCTCGCGCACGTATTCAGTGTTGTTTGATACAAACAGTCGGATTCTAGCGCAATACAACGTGCGGGACCGTTTGTACGAGTGGCAGTTGTGTTTAAATCCTGTAATCGGATATATGGGCTCCCAGGCATATCGCGACATAGAAGCGCCCAGGCGTCATGCTCGCGCACGTATTCAGTGTTGTTTGATACAAACAGTCGGATTCTAGCGCAATACAACGTGCGGGACCGTTTGTACGAGTGGCAGTTGCGTTTAAATCCTGTAATCGGATATATGGGCTCCCAGGCATATCGCGACATAGAAGCGCCCAGGCGTAATGCGCGCGCACGTAACCCGTGTAGTTTGATGCAAACAGTCGGATTCTACCGTATTACAACGTGTGGGACCGCTTGTACGAGTGGCAGTGGCGCTTAAATCCTGTAATCGGATATATGAGCTCCCAAGTATATCGCGACATAGAAGCGCCCAGGCGTCATGCTCGTTCACGTAACCCGTGTAGTTTAATGCAAACAGACGGTTTCTACCGCAATACAACGGGTGGGACCGTTAGTACGAGTGGCAGTTGCGTTTAAATCCTGTAATCGGATATATGGGCTCACAGGCATATCGCGAGATAAAAGCGCCCAGGCGTCATGCTCGCGCACTTAACCCGTGTAGTTTGACGCAAGCAGTCGGATTCTACCGGAATACAACGTGTGGGACCGTTAGTACGAGTGGCAGTTGCGTTTAAATCCTGTAATCGGATATATGAGCTCCCAAGTATATCGCGAAATAGAAGCGCCCAGGCGTCATGCTCGCACACGTATCGAGTGTAGTTTGATGCAAACAGACGGATTCTACCGTAATACAACGTGTAGTTCCGCTTGTACGAGCGGCAGCTGCGTTTAAATCCTGTAATCGGACATATGAGCTCCCAAGTATATCGCGACATAGAAGCGCCCAGGCGTCATGCTCGCACACGTAACCCGTGTAGTTTGATACAAACAGACGGAATCTACCGTAATAGAACGTGTGGGACCGCTTGTACGAGTGGCAGTTGCGTTTAAATCCTGTAATCGGATATATGGGCTCCCAGGCATATCGCTACATAGAAGCGCCCAGGCGTCATGCGAGCGCACGTAACCCGTGTAGTTTGATGCAAACAGTCGGATACTACCGTAACACAACCTGTGGGACCGCTAGTACGAGTGGCAGTTGCGTATAAATCCTGTAATCGGATATATGGGCTCCCAGGCATATCGCGACATAGAAGCGCCCAGGCGTCATGCGCGCGCACGTAACCCGTGTAGTTTGATGCAAACAGTCGGATTCTATCGTAATACAACATGTAGGACCGCTTGTACGACAGGCAGTTGCGTTTAAATGCTGTAATCGGATATATGAGCCCCCAAGTATATCGCGACATAGAAGCGCACAGGCGTCATGCTCGTGCACGTAACCCGTGTAGTTTGATGCAAACAGTCGGATTCTACCGTATTACAACGTGTGGGACCGCTAGTACGAGTGGCAGTTGCGCTTAAATCCTGTAATCGGATATATGAGCTCCCAAGTATATCGCGACATAGAAGCGCCCAGGCGTCATGCTCGTTCACGTAACCCGTGTAGTTTAATGCAAACAGACGGATTCTACCGCAATACAACGGGTGGGACCGTTAGTACGAGTGGCAGTTGCGTTTAAATCCTGTAATCGGATATATGGGCTCACAGGCATATCGCGAGATAAAAGCGCCCAGGCGTCATGCTCGCGCACTTAACCCGTGTAGTTTGACGCAAGCAGTCGGATTCTACCGGAATACAACGTGTGGGACCGTTAGTACGAGTGGCAGTTGCGTTTAAATCCTGTAATCGGATATATGAGCTCCCAAGTATATCGCGAAATAGAAGCGCCCAGGCGTCATGCTCGCACACGTATCGAGTGTAGTTTGATGCAAACAGACGGATTCTACCGTAATACAACGTGTAGTTCCGCTTGTACGAGCGGCAGTTGCGTTTAAATCCTGTAATCGGACATATGAGCTCCCAAGTATATCGCGACATAGAAGCGCCCAGGCGTCATGCTCGCACACGTAACCCGTGTAGGTTGATGCAAACAGAGGGAATCTACCGTAATAGAACGTGTGGGACCGCTTGTACGAGTGGCAGTTGCGTTTAAATCCTGTAATCGGATATATGGGCTCCCAGGCATATCGCTACATAGAAGCGCCCAGGCGTCATGCGAGCGCACGTAACCCGTGTAGTTTGATGCAACCAGTCGGATACTACCGTAACACAACCTGTGGGACCGCTAGTACGAGTGGCAGTTGCGTATAAATCCTGTAATCGGATGTATGGGCTCCCAGGCATATCGCTACATAGAAGCGCCCAGGCGTAATGCGCGCGCACGTAACCCGTGTAGTTTGATGCAAGCAGTCGGATTCTACCGTATTACAACGTGTGGGACCGCTTGTACGAGTGGCAGTTGCGCTTAAATCCTGTAATCGGATATATGAGCTCCCAAGTATAACGCGACGTAGAAGCGCCCAGGCGTCCTGCTCGTTCACGTAACCCGTGTAGTTTAATGCAAACAGACGGATTCTACCGCAATACAACGTGTGGGACCGTTAGTACGAGTGGCAGTTGCGTTTAAATCCTGTAATCGGATACATGGGTTCACAGGCATATCGCGACACAGAAGCGCCCAGGCGTCATGCTCGCGCACGTATTCAGTGTTGTTTGATACAAACAGTCGGATTCTAGCGCAATACAACGTGCGGGACCGTTTGTACGAGTGGCAGTTGTGTTTAAATCCTGTAATCGGATATATGGGCTCCCAGGCATATCGCGACATAGAAGCGCCCAGGCGTCATGCTCGCGCACGTATTCAGTGTTGTTTGATACAAACAGTCGGATTCTAGCGCAATACAACGTGCGGGACCGTTTGTACGAGTGGCAGTTGCGTTTAAATCCTGTAATCGGATATATGGGCTCCCAGGCATATCGCGACATAGAAGCGCCCAGGCGTAATGCGCGCGCACGTAACCCGTGTAGTTTGATGCAAACAGTCGGATTCTACCGTATTACAACGTGTGGGACCGCTTGTACGAGTGGCAGTGGCGCTTAAATCCTGTAATCGGATATATGAGCTCCCAAGTATATCGCGACATAGAAGCGCCCAGGCGTCATGCTCGTTCACGTAACCCGTGTAGTTTAATGCAAACAGACGGTTTCTACCGCAATACAACGGGTGGGACCGTTAGTACGAGTGGCAGTTGCGTTTAAATCCTGTAATCGGATATATGGGCTCACAGGCATATCGCGAGATAAAAGCGCCCAGGCGTCATGCTCGCGCACTTAACCCGTGTAGTTTGACGCAAGCAGTCGGATTCTACCGGAATACAACGTGTGGGACCGTTAGTACGAGTGGCAGTTGCGTTTAAATCCTGTAATCGGATATATGAGCTCCCAAGTATATCGCGAAATAGAAGCGCCCAGGCGTCATGCTCGCACACGTATCGAGTGTAGTTTGATGCAAACAGACGGATTCTACCGTAATACAACGTGTAGTTCCGCTTGTACGAGCGGCAGCTGCGTTTAAATCCTGTAATCGGACATATGAGCTCCCAAGTATATCGCGACATAGAAGCGCCCAGGCGTCATGCTCGCACACGTAACCCGTGTAGTTTGATGCAAACAGACGGAATCTACCGTAATAGAACGTGTGGGACCGCTTGTACGAGTGGCAGTTGCGTTTAAATCCTGTAATCGGATATATGGGCTCCCAGGCATATCGCTACATAGAAGCGCCCAGGCGTCATGCGAGCGCACGTAACCCGTGTAGTTTGATGCAAACAGTCGGATACTACCGTAACACAACCTGTGGGACCGCTAGTACGAGTGGCAGTTGCGTATAAATCCTGTAATCGGATATATGGGCTCCCAGGCATATCGCGACATAGAAGCGCCCAGGCGTCATGCGCGCGCACGTAACCCGTGTAGTTTGATGCAAACAGTCGGATTCTATCGTAATACAACATGTAGGACCGCTTGTACGACAGGCAGTTGCGTTTAAATGCTGTAATCGGATATATGAGCCCCCAAGTATATCGCGACATAGAAGCGCACAGGCGTCATGCTCGTGCACGTAACCCGTGTAGTTTGATGCAAACAGTCGGATTCTACCGTATTACAACGTGTGGGACCGCTAGTACGAGTGGCAGTTGCGCTTAAATCCTGTAATCGGATATATGAGCTCCCAAGTATATCGCGACATAGAAGCGCCCAGGCGTCATGCTCGTTCACGTAACCCGTGTAGTTTAATGCAAACAGACGGATTCTACCGCAATACAACGGGTGGGACCGTTAGTACGAGTGGCAGTTGTGTTTAAATCCTGTAATCGGATATATGGGCTCACAGGCATATCGCGAGATAAAAGCGCCCAGGCGTCATGCTCGCGCACTTAACCCGTGTAGTTTGACGCAAGCAGTCGGATTCTACCGGAATACAACGTGTGGGACCGTTAGTACGAGTGGCAGTTGCGTTTAAATCCTGTAATCGGATATATGAGCTCCCAAGTATATCGCGAAATAGAAGCGCCCAGGCGTCATGCTCGCACACGTATCGAGTGTAGTTTGATGCAAACAGACGGATTCTACCGTAATACAACGTGTAGTTCCGCTTGTACGAGCGGCAGTTGCGTTTAAATCCTGTAATCGGACATATGAGCTCCCAAGTATATCGCGACATAGAAGCGCCCAGGCGTCATGCTCGCACACGTAACCCGTGTAGGTTGATGCAAACAGAGGGAATCTACCGTAATAGAACGTGTGGGACCGCTTGTACGAGTGGCAGTTGCGTTTAAATCCTGTAATCGGATATATGGGCTCCCAGGCATATCGCTACATAGAAGCGCCCAGGCGTCATGCGAGCGCACGTAACCCGTGTAGTTTGATGCAACCAGTCGGATACTACCGTAACACAACCTGTGGGACCGCTAGTACGAGTGGCAGTTGCGTATAAATCCTGTAATCGGATGTATGGGCTCCCAGGCATATCGCTACATAGAAGCGCCCAGGCGTAATGCGCGCGCACGTAACCCGTGTAGTTTGATGCAAGCAGTCGGATTCTACCGTATTACAACGTGTGGGACCGCTTGTACGAGTGGCAGTTGCGCTTAAATCCTGTAATCGGATATATGAGCTCCCAAGTATAACGCGACGTAGAAGCGCCCAGGCGTCCTGCTCGTTCACGTAACCCGTGTAGTTTAATGCAAACAGACGGATTCTACCGCAATACAACGTGTGGGACCGTTAGTACGAGTGGCAGTTGCGTTTAAATCCTGTAATCGGATACATGGGTTCACAGGCATATCGCGACACAGAAGCGCCCAGGCGTCATGCTCGCGCACGTATTCAGTGTTGTTTGATACAAACAGTCGGATTCTAGCGCAATACAACGTGCGGGACCGTTTGTACGAGTGGCAGTTGTGTTTAAATCCTGTAATCGGATATATGGGCTCCCAGGCATATCGCGACATAGAAGCGCCCAGGCGTCATGCTCGCGCACGTATTCAGTGTTGTTTGATACAAACAGTCGGATTCTAGCGCAATACAACGTGCGGGACCGTTTGTACGAGTGGCAGTTGCGTTTAAATCCTGTAATCGGATATATGGGCTCCCAGGCATATCGCGACATAGAAGCGCCCAGGCGTAATGCGCGCGCACGTAACCCGTGTAGTTTGATGCAAACAGTCGGATTCTACCGTATTACAACGTGTGGGACCGCTTGTACGAGTGGCAGTGGCGCTTAAATCCTGTAATCGGATATATGAGCTCCCAAGTATATCGCGACATAGAAGCGCCCAGGCGTCATGCTCGTTCACGTAACCCGTGTAGTTTAATGCAAACAGACGGTTTCTACCGCAATACAACGGGTGGGACCGTTAGTACGAGTGGCAGTTGCGTTTAAATCCTGTAATCGGATATATGGGCTCACAGGCATATCGCGAGATAAAAGCGCCCAGGCGTCATGCTCGCGCACTTAACCCGTGTAGTTTGACGCAAGCAGTCGGATTCTACCGGAATACAACGTGTGGGACCGTTAGTACGAGTGGCAGTTGCGTTTAAATCCTGTAATCGGATATATGAGCTCCCAAGTATATCGCGAAATAGAAGCGCCCAGGCGTCATGCTCGCACACGTATCGAGTGTAGTTTGATGCAAACAGACGGATTCTACCGTAATACAACGTGTAGTTCCGCTTGTACGAGCGGCAGCTGCGTTTAAATCCTGTAATCGGACATATGAGCTCCCAAGTATATCGCGACATAGAAGCGCCCAGGCGTCATGCTCGCACACGTAACCCGTGTAGTTTGATGCAAACAGACGGAATCTACCGTAATAGAACGTGTGGGACCGCTTGTACGAGTGGCAGTTGCGTTTAAATCCTGTAATCGGATATATGGGCTCCCAGGCATATCGCTACATAGAAGCGCCCAGGCGTCATGCGAGCGCACGTAACCCGTGTAGTTTGATGCAACCAGTCGGATACTACCGTAACACAACCTGTGGGACCGCTAGTACGAGTGGCAGTTGCGTATAAATCCTGTAATCGGATGTATGGGCTCCCAGGCATATCGCTACATAGAAGCGCCCAGGCGTAATGCGCGCGCACGTAACCCGTGTAGTTTGATGCAAGCAGTCGGATTCTACCGTATTACAACGTGTGGGACCGCTTGTACGAGTGGCAGTTGCGCTTAAATCCTGTAATCGGATATATGAGCTCCCAAGTATATCGCGACATAGAAGCGCCCAGGCGTCATGCTCGCGCACGTATTCAGTGTTGTTTGATACAAACAGTCGGATTCTAGCGCAATACAACGTGCGGGACCGTTTGTACGAGTGGCAGTTGTGTTTAAATCCTGTAATCGGATATATGGGCTCCCAGGCATATCGCGACATAGAAGCGCCCAGGCGTCATGCTCGCGCACGTATTCAGTGTTGTTTGATACAAACAGTCGGATTCTAGCGCAATACAACGTGCGGGACCGTTTGTACGAGTGGCAGTTGCGTTTAAATCCTGTAATCGGATATATGGGCTCCCAGGCATATCGCGACATAGAAGCGCCCAGGCGTAATGCGCGCGCACGTAACCCGTGTAGTTTGATGCAAACAGTCGGATTCTACCGTATTACAACGTGTGGGACCGCTTGTACGAGTGGCAGTGGCGCTTAAATCCTGTAATCGGATATATGAGCTCCCAAGTATATCGCGACATAGAAGCGCCCAGGCGTCATGCTCGTTCACGTAACCCGTGTAGTTTAATGCAAACAGACGGTTTCTACCGCAATACAACGGGTGGGACCGTTAGTACGAGTGGCAGTTGCGTTTAAATCCTGTAATCGGATATATGGGCTCACAGGCATATCGCGAGATAAAAGCGCCCAGGCGTCATGCTCGCGCACTTAACCCGTGTAGTTTGACGCAAGCAGTCGGATTCTACCGGAATACAACGTGTGGGACCGTTAGTACGAGTGGCAGTTGCGTTTAAATCCTGTAATCGGATATATGAGCTCCCAAGTATATCGCGAAATAGAAGCGCCCAGGCGTCATGCTCGCACACGTATCGAGTGTAGTTTGATGCAAACAGACGGATTCTACCGTAATACAACGTGTAGTTCCGCTTGTACGAGCGGCAGCTGCGTTTAAATCCTGTAATCGGACATATGAGCTCCCAAGTATATCGCGACATAGAAGCGCCCAGGCGTCATGCTCGCACACGTAACCCGTGTAGTTTGATGCAAACAGACGGAATCTACCGTAATAGAACGTGTGGGACCGCTTGTACGAGTGGCAGTTGCGTTTAAATCCTGTAATCGGATATATGGGCTCCCAGGCATATCGCTACATAGAAGCGCCCAGGCGTCATGCGAGCGCACGTAACCCGTGTAGTTTGATGCAAACAGTCGGATACTACCGTAACACAACCTGTGGGACCGCTAGTACGAGTGGCAGTTGCGTATAAATCCTGTAATCGGATATATGGGCTCCCAGGCATATCGCGACATAGAAGCGCCCAGGCGTCATGCGCGCGCACGTAACCCGTGTAGTTTGATGCAAACAGTCGGATTCTATCGTAATACAACATGTAGGACCGCTTGTACGACAGGCAGTTGCGTTTAAATGCTGTAATCGGATATATGAGCCCCCAAGTATATCGCGACATAGAAGCGCACAGGCGTCATGCTCGTGCACGTAACCCGTGTAGTTTGATGCAAACAGTCGGATTCTACCGTATTACAACGTGTGGGACCGCTAGTACGAGTGGCAGTTGCGCTTAAATCCTGTAATCGGATATATGAGCTCCCAAGTATATCGCGACATAGAAGCGCCCAGGCGTCATGCTCGTTCACGTAACCCGTGTAGTTTAATGCAAACAGACGGATTCTACCGCAATACAACGGGTGGGACCGTTAGTACGAGTGGCAGTTGCGTTTAAATCCTGTAATCGGATATATGGGCTCACAGGCATATCGCGAGATAAAAGCGCCCAGGCGTCATGCTCGCGCACTTAACCCGTGTAGTTTGACGCAAGCAGTCGGATTCTACCGGAATACAACGTGTGGGACCGTTAGTACGAGTGGCAGTTGCGTTTAAATCCTGTAATCGGATATATGAGCTCCCAAGTATATCGCGAAATAGAAGCGCCCAGGCGTCATGCTCGCACACGTATCGAGTGTAGTTTGATGCAAACAGACTGATTCTACCGTAATACAACGTGTAGTTCCGCTTGTACGAGCGGCAGTTGCGTTTAAATCCTGTAATCGGACATATGAGCTCCCAAGTATATCGCGACATAGAAGCGCCCAGGCGTCATGCTCGCACACGTAACCCGTGTAGGTTGATGCAAACAGACGGAATCTACCGTAATAGAACGTGTGGGACCGCTTGTACGAGTGGCAGTTGCGTTTAAATCCTTTAATCGGATATATGGGCTCCCAGGCATATCGCTACATAGAAGCGCCCAGGCGTAATGCGCGCGCACGTAACCCGTGTAGTTTGATGCAAGCAGTCGGATTCTACCGTATTACAACGTGTGGGACCGCTTGTACGAGTGGCAGTTGCGCTTAAATCCTGTAATCGGATATATGAGCTCCCAAGTATATCGCGACGTAGAAGCGCCCAGGCGTCCTGCTCGTTCACGTAACCCGTGTAGTTTAATGCAAACAGACGGATTCTACCGCAATACAACGTGTGGGACCGTTAGTACGAGTGGCAGTTGCGTTTAAATCCTGTAATCGGATACATGGGTTCACAGGCATATCGCGACACAGAAGCGCCCAGGCGTCATGCTCGCGCACGTATTCAGTGTTGTTTGATACAAACAGTCGGATTCTAGCGCAATACAACGTGCGGGACCGTTTGTACGAGTGGCAGTTGTGTTTAAATCCTGTAATCGGATATATGGGCTCCCAGGCATATCGCGACATAGAAGCGCCCAGGCGTCATGCTCGCGCACGTATTCAGTGTTGTTTGATACAAACAGTCGGATTCTAGCGCAATACAACGTGCGGGACCGTTTGTACGAGTGGCAGTTGCGTTTAAATCCTGTAATCGGATATATGGGCTCCCAGGCATATCGCGACATAGAAGCGCCCAGGCGTAATGCGCGCGCACGTAACCCGTGTAGTATGATGCAAACAGTCAGATTCTATCGTAATACAACGTGTGGGACTGCTTGTACGAGTGGCAGTTGCGTTTATATCCTGTAATCGGATACATGAGCTCCCAAGTATATCGCGACGTAGAAGCGCCCAGGCGTCATGCTCGTTCACGTAACCCGTGTAGTTTAATGCAAACAGACGGATTCTACCGTATTACAACGTGTGGGACCGCTTGTACGAGTGGCAGTGGCGCTTAAATCCTGTAATCGGATATATGAGCTCCCAAGTATATCGCGACATAGAAGCGCCCAGGCGTCATGCTCGTTCACGTAACCCGTGTAGTTTAATGCAAACAGACGGTTTCTACCGCAATACAACGGGTGGGACCGTTAGTACGAGTGGCAGTTGCGTTTAAATCCTGTAATCGGATATATGGGCTCACAGGCATATCGCGAGATAAAAGCGCCCAGGCGTCATGCTCGCGCACTTAACCCGTGTAGTTTGACGCAAGCAGTCGGATTCTACCGGAATACAACGTGTGGGACCGTTAGTACGAGTGGCAGTTGCGTTTAAATCCTGTAATCGGATATATGAGCTCCCAAGTATATCGCGAAATAGAAGCGCCCAGGCGTCATGCTCGCACACGTATCGAGTGTAGTTTGATGCAAACAGACGGATTCTACCGTAATACAACGTGTAGTTCCGCTTGTACGAGCGGCAGTTGCGTTTAAATCCTGTAATCGGACATATGAGCTCCCAAGTATATCGCGACATAGAAGCGCCCAGGCGTCATGCTCGCACACGTAACCCGTGTAGTTTGATGCAAACAGACGGAATCTACCGTAATAGAACGTGTGGGACCGCTTGTACGAGTGGCAGTTGCGTTTAAATCCTGTAATCGGATATATGGGCTCCCAGGCATATCGCTACATAGAAGCGCCCAGGCGTCATGCGAGCGCACGTAACCCGTGTAGTTTGATGCAAACAGTCGGATACTACCGTAACACAACCTGTGGGACCGCTAGTACGAGTGGCAGTTGCGTATAAATCCTGTAATCGGATATATGGGCTCCCAGGCATATCGCGACATAGAAGCGCCCAGGCGTCATGCGCGCGCACGTAACCCGTGTAGTTTGATGCAAACAGTCGGATTCTATCGTAATACAACGTGTAGGACCGCTTGTACGAGTGGCAGTTGCGTTTAAATCCTGTAATCGGATATATGAGCCCCCAAGTATATCGCGACATAGAAGCGCCCAGGCGTCATGCTCGCACACGTATCGAGTGTAGTTTGATGCAAACAGACGGATTCTACCGTAATACAACGTGTAGTTCCGCTTGTACGAGCGGCAGTTGCGTTTAAATCCTGTAATCGGACATATGAGCTCCCAAGTATATCGCGACATAGAAGCGCCCAGGCGTCATGCTCGCACACGTAACCCGTGTAGTCTGATGCAAACAGACGGAATCTACCGTAATAGAACGTGTGGGACCGCTTGTACGAGTGGCAGTTGCGTTTAAATCCTGTAATCGGATATATGGGCTCCCAGGCATATCGCTACATAGAAGCGCCCAGGCGTCATGCGAGCGCACGTAACCCGTGTAGTTTGATGCAAACAGTCGGATACTACCGTAACACAACCTGTGGGACCGCTAGTACGAGTGGCAGTTGCGTATAAATCCTGTAATCGGATATATGGGCTCCCAGGCATATCGCTACATAGAAGCGCCCAGGCGTAATGCGCGCGCACGTAACCCGTGTAGTTTGATGAAAGCAGTCGGATTCTACCGTATTACAACGTGTGGGACCGCTTGTACGAGTGGCAGTTGCGCTTAAATCCTGTAATCGGATATATGAGTGCCCAAGTATATCGCGACATAGAAGCGCACAAGCGTCATGCTCGAGCACGTAACCCGTGTAGTTTGATGCAAACAGTCGGATACTACCGTAACACAACCTGTGGGACCGCTAGTACGAGTGGCAGTTGCGTATAAATCCTGTAATCGGATATATGGGCTCCCAGGCATATCGCGACATAGAAGCGCCCAGGCGTCATGCGCGCGCACGTAACCCGTGTAGTTTGATGCAAACAGTCGGATTCTATCGTAATACAACGTGTAGGACCGCTTGTACGAGTGGCAGTTGCGTTTAAATCCTGTAATCGGATATATGAGCTCCCAAGTATATCGCGAAATAGAAGCGCCCAGGCGTCATGCTCGCACACGTATCGAGTGTAGTTTGATGCAAACAGACGGATTCTACCGTAATAGAACGTGTGGGACCGCTTGTACGAGTGGCAGTTGCGTTTAAATCCTGTAATCGGATATATGGGCTCCCAGGCATATCGCTACATAGAAGGGCCCAGGCGTCATGCGAGCGCACGTAACCCGTGTAGTTTGATGCAAACAGTCGGATACTACCGTAACACAACCTGTGGGACCGCTAGTACGAGTGGCAGTTGCGTATAAATCCTGTAATCGGATATATGGGCTCCCAGGCATATCGCGACATAGAAGCGCCCAGGCGCAATGCGCGCGCACGTAACCCGTGTAGTATGATGCAAACAGTCGGATTCTATCGTAATGCAACGTGTGGGACTGCTTGTACGAGTGGCAGTTGCGTTTATATCCTGTAATCGGATACATGAGCTCCCAAGTATATCGCGACGTAGAAGAACCCAGGCGTCATGCTCGTTCACGTAACCCGTGTAGTTTAATGCAAACAGACGGATTCTACCGCAATACAACGTGTGGGACCGTTAGTACGAGTGGCAGTTGCGCTTAAATCCTGTAATCGGATATATGAGCCCCCAAGTATATCGCGACATAGAAGCGCACAGGCGTCATGCTCGCGCACGTAACCCGTGTAGTTTGGTGCAAGCAGTCGGATACTACCGTAACACAACCTGTGGGACCGCTAGTACGAGTGGCAGTTGCGTATAAATCCTGTAATAGGATATATGGGCTCCCAGGCATATCGCGACATAGAAGCGCCCAGGCGTCATGCTCGCGCACTTAACCCGTGTAGTTTGACGCAAGCAGTCGGATTCTACCGGAATACAACGTGTGGGACCGTTAGTACGAGTGGCAGTTGCGTTTAAATCCTGTAATCGGATATATGAGCTCCCAAGTATATCGCGAAATAGAAGCGCCCAGGCGTCATGCTCGCACACGTATCGAGTGTAGTTTGATGCAAACAGACGGATTCTACCGTAATACAACGTGTAGTTCCGCTTGTACGAGCGGCAGTTGCGTTTAAATCCTGTAATCGGACATATGAGCTCCCAAGTATATCGCGACATAGAAGCGCCCAGGCGTCATGCTCGCGCACGTAACCCGTGTAGTTTGGTGCAAGCAGTCGGATACTACCGTAACACAACCTGTGGGACCGCTAGTACGAGTGGCAGTTGAGTATAAATCCTGTAATCGGATATATGGGCTCCCAGGCATATCGCGACATAGAAGCGCCCAGGCGTCATGCGCGCGCACGTAACCCGTGTAGTTTGATGCAAACAGTCGGATTCTATCGTAATACAACGTGTAGGACCGCTTGTACGAGTGGCAGTTGCGTTTAAATGCTGTAATCGGATATATGAGCCCCCAAGTATATCGCGACATAGAAGCGCACAGGCGTCATGCTCGTGCACGTAACCCGTGTAGTTTGATGCAAACAGTCGGATTCTACCGTATTACAACGTGTGGGACCGCTTGTACGAGTGGCAGTTGCGCTTAAATCCTGTAATCGGATATATGAGCTCCCCAGTATATCGCGACATAGAAGCGCCCAGGCGTCATGCTCGTTCACGTAACCCGTGCAGTTTAATGCAAACAGACGGATTCTACCGCAATACAACGGGTGGGACCGTTAGTACGAGTGGCAGTTGCGTTTAAATCCTGTAATCGGATATATGGGCTCACAGGCATATCGCGAGATAAAAGCGCCCAGGCGTCATGCTCGCGCACTTAACCCGTGTAGTTTGACGCAAGCAGTCGGATTCTACCGGAATACAACGTGTGGGACCGTTAGTACGAGTGGCAGTTGCGTATAAATCCTGTAATCGGATATATGGGCTCCCAGGCATATCGCGACATAGAAGCGCCCAGGCGTAATGCGCGCGCACGTAACCCGTGTAGTATGATGCAAACAGTCGGATTCTATCGTAATACAACGTGTGGGACTGCTTGTACGAGTGGCAGTTGCGTTTATATCCTGTAATCGGATACATGAGCTCCCAAGTATATCGCTACGTAGAAGAACCCAGGCGTCATGCTCGTTCACGTAACCCGTGTAGTTTAATGCAAACAGACGGATTCTACCGCAATACAACGTGTGGGACCGTTAGTACGAGTGGCAGTTGCGTTTAAATCCTGTAATCGGATATATGAGCCCCCAAGTATATCGCGACATAGAACCGCACAGGCGTCATGCTCGCGCACGTAACCCGTGTAGTTTGATGCAAACAGTCAGATTCTACCGTATTACAATGTGTGGGACCGCTTGTACGAGTGGCAGTTGCGCTTAAATCCTGTAATCGGATATATGAGCCCCCAAGTATATCGCGACATAGAAGCGCACAGGCGTCATGCTCGCGCACGTAACCCGTGTAGTTTGGTGCAAGCAGTCGGATACTACCGTAACACAACCTGTGGGACCGCTAGTACGAGTGGCAGTTGCGTATAAATCCTGTAATCGGATATATGGGCTCCCAGGCATATCGGGACATAGAAGCGCCCAGGCGTCATGCGCGCGCACGTAACCCGTGTAGTTTGATGCAAACAGTCGGATTCTATCGTAATACAACGTGTAGGACCGCTTGTACGAGTGGCAGTTGCGTTTAAATGCTGTAATCGGATATATGAGCCCCCAAGTATATCGCGACATAGAAGCGCACAGGCGTCATGCTCGTGCACGTAACCCGTGTAGTTTGATGCAAACAGTCGGATTCTACCGTATTACAACGTGTGGGACCGCTTGTACGAGTGGCAGTTGCGCTTAAATCCTGTAATCGGATATATGAGCTCCCAAGTATATCGCGACATAGAAGCGCCCAGGCGTCATGCTCGTTCACGTAACCCGTGTAGTTTAATGCAAACAGACGGATTCTACCGCAATACAACGGGTGGGACCGTTAGTACGAGTGGCAGTTGCGTTTAAATCCTGTAATCGGATATATGGGCTCACAGGCATATCGCGAGATAAAAGCGCCCAGGCGTCATGCTCGCGCACTTAACCCGTGTAGTTTGACGCAAGCAGTCGGATTCTACCGGAATACAACGTGTGGGACCGTTAGTACGAGTGGCAGTTGCGTTTAAATCCTGTAATCGGATACATGGGTTCACAGGCATATCGCGATATAGAACCGCACAGGCGTCATGCTCGCGCACGTAACCCGTGTAGTTTGATGCAAACAGTCGGATTCTACCGGAATGCAACGTGTGGGACCGTTAGTACGAGTGGCAGTTGCGTTTAAATCCTGTAATCGGATATATGAGCTCCCAAGTATATCGCGAAATAGAAGCGCCCAGGCGTCATGCTCGCACACGTATCGAGTGTAGTTTGATGCAAACAGACGGATTCTACCGTAATACAACGTGTAGTTCCGCTTGTACGAGCGGCAGTTGCGTTTAAATCCTGTAATCGGACATATGAGCTCCCAAGTATATCGCGACATAGAAGCGCCCAGGCGTCATGCTCGCACACGTAACCCGTGTAGTTTGATGCAAACAGACGGAATCTACCGTAATAGAACGTGTGGGACCGCTTGTACGAGTGGCAGTTGCGTTTAAATCCTGTAATCGGATATATGGGCTCCCAGGCATATCGCTACATAGAAGCGCCCAGGCGTCATGCGAGCGCACGTTACCCGTGTAGTTTGATGCAAACAGTCGGATACTACCGTAACACAACCTGTGGGACGGCTAGTACGAGTGGCAGTTGCGTATAAATCCTGTAATCGGATATATGGGCTCCCAGGCATATCGCGACATAGAAGCGCCCAGGCGTAATGCGCGCGCACGTAACCCGTGTAGTATGATGCAAACAGTCGGATTCTATCGTAATACAACGTGTGGGACTGCTTGTACGAGAGGCAGTTGCGTTTATATCCTGTAATCGGATACATGAGCTCCCAAGTATATCGCGACGTAGAAGAACCCAGGCGTCATGCTCGTTCACGTAACCCGTGTAGTTTAATGCAAACAGACGGATTCTACCGCAATACAACGTGTGGGACCGTTAGTACGAGTGGCAGTTGCGTATAAATCCTGTAATCGGATATATGGGCTCCCAGGCATATCGCGACATAGAAGCGCCCAGGCGTAATGCGCGCGCACGTAACCCGTGTAGTATGATGCAAACAGTCGGATTCTATCGTAATACAACGTGTGGGACTGCTTGTACGAGTGGCAGTTGCGTTTATATCCTGTAATCGGATACATGAGCTCCCAAGTATATCGCGACGTAGAAGAACCCAGGCGTCATGCTCGTTCACGTAACCCGTGTAGTTTAATGCAAACAGACGGATTCTACCGCAATACAACGTGTGGGACCGTTAGTACGAGTGGCAGTTGCGTTTAAATCCTGTAATCGGATATATGAGCCCCCAAGTATATCGCGACATAGAACCGCACAGGCGTCATGCTCGCGCACGTAACCCGTGTAGTTTGATGCAAACAGTCAGATTCTACCGTATTACAATGTGTGGGACCGCTTGTACGAGTGGCAGTTGCGCTTAAATCCTGTAATCGGATATATGAGCCCCCAAGTATATCGCGACATAGAAGCGCACAGGCGTCATGCTCGCGCACGTAACCCGTGTAGTTTGGTGCAAGCAGTCGGATACTACCGTAACACAACCTGTGGGACCGCTAGTACGAGTGGCAGTTGCGTATAAATCCTGTAATCGGATATATGGGCTCCCAGGCATATCGGGACATAGAAGCGCCCAGGCGTCATGCGCGCGCACGTAACCCGTGTAGTTTGATGCAAAAAGTCGGATTCTATCGTAATACAACGTGTAGGACCGCTTGTACGAGTGGCAGTTGCGTTTAAATGCTGTAATCGGATATATGAGCCCCCAAGTATATCGCGACATAGAAGCGCACAGGCGTCATGCTCGTGCACGTAACCCGTGTAGTTTGATGCAAACAGTCGGATTCTACCGTATTACAACGTGTGGGACCGCTTGTACGAGTGGCAGTTGCGCTTAAATCCTGTAATCGGATATATGAGCTCCCAAGTATATCGCGACATAGAAGCGCCCAGGCGTCATGCTCGTTCACGTAACCCGTGTAGTTTAATGCAAACAGACGGATTCTACCGCAATACAACGGGTGGGACCGTTAGTACGAGTGGCAGTTGCGTTTAAATCCTGTAATCGGATATATGGGCTCACAGGCATATCGCGAGATAAAAGCGCCCAGGCGTCATGCTCGCGCACTTAACCCGTGTAGTTTGACGCAAGCAGTCGGATTCTACCGGAATACAACGTGTGGGACCGTTAGTACGAGTGGCAGTTGCGTTTAAATCCTGTAATCGGATATATGGGCTCCCAGGCATATCGCTACATAGAAGCGCCCAGGCGTCATGCGAGCGCACGTAACCCGTGTAGTTTGATGCAAACAGTCGGATACTACCGTAACACAACCTGTGGGACGGCTAGTACGAGTGGCAGTTGCGTATAAATCCGGTAATCGGATATATGGGCTCCCAGGCATATCGCGACATAGAAGCGCCCAGGCGTAATGCGCGCGCACGTAACCCGTGTAGTATGATGCAAACAGTCGGATTCTATCGTAATACAACGTGTGGGACTGCTTGTACGAGTGGCAGTTGCATTTATATCCTGTAATCGGATACATGAGCTCCCAAGTATATCGCGACGTAGAAGAACCCAGGCGTCATGCTCGTTCACGTAACCCGTGTAGTTTAATGCAAACAGACGGATTCTACCGCAATACAACGTGTGGGACCGTTAGTACGAGTGGCAGTTGCGTTTAAATCCTGTAATCGGATATATGAGCCCCCAAGTATATCGCGACATAGAACCGCACAGGCGTCATGCTCGCGCACGTAACCCGTGTAGTTTGATGCAAACAGTCAGATTCTACCGTATTACAATGTGTGGGACCGCTTGTACGAGTGGCAGTTGCGCTTAAATCCTGTAATCGGATACATGAGCTCCCAAGTATATCGCGACGTAGAAGAACCCAGGCGTCATGCTCGTTCACGTAACCTGTGTAGTTTAATGCAAACAGACGGATTCTACCGCAATACAACGTGTGGGACCGCTTGTACGAGTGGCAGTTGCGTTTATATCCTGTAATCGGATACATGAGCTCCCAAGTATATCGCGACGTAGAAGAACCCAGGCGTCATGCTCGTTCACGTAACCCGTGTAGTTTAATGCAAACAGACGGATTCTACCGCAATACAACGGGTGGGACCGTTAGTACGAGTGGCAGTTGCGTTTAAATCCTGTAATCGGATATATGGGCTCACAGGCATATCGCGAGATAAAAGCGCCCAGGCGTGATGCTCGCGCACTTAGCCCGTGTAGTTTGACGCAAGCAGTCGGATTCTACCGGAATACAACGTGTGGGACCGTTAGTACGAGTGGCAGTTGCGTTTAAATCCTGTAATCGGATATATGAGCTCCCAAGTATATCGCGAAATAGAAGCGCCCAGGCGTCATGCTCGCACACGTATCGAGTGTAGTTTGATGCAAACAGACGGATTCTACCGTAATACAACGTGTAGTTCCGCTTGTACGAGCGGCAGTTGCGTTTAAATCCTGTAATCGGACATATGAGCTCCCAAGTATATCGCGACATAGAAGCGCCCAGGCGTCATGCTCGCACACGTAACCCGTGTAGTCTGATGCAAACAGACGGAATCTACCGTAATAGAACGTGTGGGACCGCTTGTACGAGTGGCAGTTGCGTTTAAATCCTGTAATCGGATATATGGGCTCCCAGGCATATCGCTACATAGAAGCGCCCAGGCGTCATGCGAGCGCACGTAACCCGTGTAGTTTGATGCAAACAGTCGGATACTACCGTAACACAACCTGTGGGACCGCTAGTACGAGTGGCAGTTGCGTATAAATCCTGTAATCGGATATATGGGCTCCCAGGCATATCGCTACATAGAAGCGCCCAGGCGTAATGCGCGCGCACGTAACCCGCGTAGTTTGATGAAAGCAGTCGGATTCTACCGTATTACAACGTGTGGGACCGCTTGTACGAGTGGCAGTTGCGCTTAAATCCTGTAATCGGATATATGAGCCCCCAAGTATATCGCGACATAGAAGCGCACAAGCGTCATGCTCGAGCACGTAACCCGTGTAGTTTGATGCAAACAGTCGGATACTACCGTAACACAACCTGTGGGACCGCTAGTACGAGTGGCAGTTGCGTATAAATCCTGTAATCGGATATATGGGCTCCCAGGCATATCGCGACATAGAAGCGCCCAGGCGTAATGCGCGCGCACGTAACCCGTGTAGTATGATGCAAACAGTCGGATTCTATCGTAATACAACGTGTGGGACTGCTTGTACGAGTGGCAGTTGCGTTTATATCCTGTAATCGGATACATGAGCTCCCAAGTATATCGCGTCGTAGAAGCGCCCAGGCGTCATGCTCGTTCACGTAACCCGTGTAGTTTAATGCAAACAGACGGATTCTACCGCAATACAACGTGTGGGACCGTTAGTACGAGTGGCAGTTGCGTTTAAATCCTGTAATCGGATATATGAGCCCCCAAGTATATCGCGACATAGAACCGCACAGGCGTCATGCTCGCGCACGTAACCCGTGTAGTTTGATGCAAACAGTCAGATTCTACCGTATTACAATGTGTGGGACCGCTTGTACGAGTGGCAGTTGCGCTTAAATCCTGTAATCGGATATATGAGCCCCAAGTATATCGCGACATAGAAGCGCACAGGCGTCATGCTCGCGCACGTAACCCGTGTAGTTTGATGCAAGCAGTCGAATACTACCGTAACACAACCTGTGGGACCGCTAGTACGAGTGGCAGTTGCGTATAAATCCTGTAATCGGATGTATGTTCTCCCAGGCATATCGCGACATAGAAGCGCCCAGGCGTCATGCGCGCGCACGTAAACCGTGTAGTTTGATGCAAACAGACGGATTCTATCGTAATACAACGTGTAGGACCGCTTGTACGAGTGGCAGTTGCGTTTAAATCCTGTAATCGGATATATGAGCCCCCAAGTATATCGCGACATAGAAGCGCACAGGCGTCATGCTCGTGCACGTAACCCGTGTAGTTTGATGCAAACAGTCGGATTCTACCGTATTACAACGTGTGGGACCGCTTGTACGAGTGGCAGTTGCGCTTAAATCCTGTAATCGGATATATGAGCTCCCAAGTATATCGCGACATAGAAGCGCCCAGGCGTCATGCTCGTTCACGTAACCCGTGTAGTTTAATGCAAACAGACGGATTCTACCGCAATACAACGGGTGGGACCGTTAGTACGAGTGGCAGTTGCGTTTAAATCCTGTAATCGGATATATGGGCTCACAGGCATATCGCGAGATAAAAGCGCCCAGGCGTCATGCTCGCGCACTTAACCCGTGTAGTTTGACGCAAGCAGTCGGATTCTACCGGAATACAACGTGTGGGACCGTTAGTACGAGTGGCAGTTGCGTTTAAATCCTGTAATCGGATATATGAGCTCCCAAGTATATCGCGAAATAGAAGCGCCCAGGCGTCATGCTCGCACACGTATCGAGTGTAGTTTGATGCAAACAGACGGATTCTACCGTAATACAACGTGTAGTTCCGCTTGTACGAGCGGCAGTTGCGTTTAAATCCTGTAATCGGACATATGAGCTCCCAAGTATATCGCGACATAGAAGCGCCCAGGCGTCATGCTCGCACACGTAACCCGTGTAGTTTAATGCAAACAGACGGATTCTACCGCAATACAACGTGTGGGACCGCTTGTACGAGTGGCAGTTGCGCTTAAATCCTGTAATCGGATATATGAGCTCCCAAGTATATCGCGACATAGAAGCGCCCAGGCGTCATGCTCGTTCACGTAACCCGTGTAGTTTAATGCAAACAGACGGATTCTACCGCAATACAACGGGTGGGACCGTTAGTACGAGTGGCAGTTGCGTTTAAATCCTGTAATCGGATATATGGGCTCACAGGCATATCGCGAGATAAAAGCGCCCAGGCGTCATGCTCGCGCACTTAACCCGTGTAGTTTGACGCAAGCAGTCGGATTCTACCGGAATACAACGTGTGGGACCGTTAGTACGAGTGGCAGTTGCGTTTAAATCCTGTAATCGGATATATGAGCTCCCAAGTATATCGCGAAATAGAAGCGCCCAGGCGTCATGCTCGCACACGTATCGAGTGTAGTTTGATGCAAACAGACGGATTCTACCGTAATACAACGTGTAGTTCCGCTTGTACGAGCGGCAGTTGCGTTTAAATCCTGTAATCGGACATATGAGCTCCCAAGTATATCGCGACATAGAAGCGCCCAGGCGTCATGCTCGCGCACGTAACCCGTGTAGTTTGGTGCAAGCAGTCGGATACTACCGTAACACAACCTGTGGGACCGTTAGTACGAGTGGCAGTTGCGTTTAAATCCTGTAATCGGATATATGAGCCCCCAAGTATATCGCGACATAGAACCGCACAGGCGTCATGCTCGCGCACGTAACCCGTGTAGTTTGATGCAAACAGTCAGATTCTACCGTATTACAATGTGTGGGACCGCTTGTACGAGTGGCAGTTGCGCTTAAATCCTGTAATCGGATATATGAGCCCCCAAGTATATCGCGACATAGAAGCGCACAGGCGTCATGCTCGCGCACGTAACCCGTGTAGTTTGGTGCAAGCAGTCGGATACTACCGTAACACAACCTGTGGGACCGCTAGTACGAGTGGCAGTTGCGTATAAATCCTGTAATCGGATATATGGGCTCCCAGGCATATCGCGACATAGAAGCGCCCAGGCGTCATGCGCGCGCACGTAACCCGTGTAGTTTGATGCAAACAGTCGGATTCTATCGTAATACAACGTGTGGGACCGCTTGTACGAGTGGCAGTTGCGCTTAAATCCTGTAATCGGATATATGAGCTCCCAAGTATATCGCGACATAGAAGCGCCCAGGCGTAATGCGCGCGCACGTAACCCGTGTAGTATGATGCAAACAGTCGGATTCTATCGTAATACAACGTGTGGGACTGCTTGTACGAGTGGCAGTTGCGTTTATATCCTGTAATCGGATACATGAGCTCCCAAGTATATCGCGACGTAGAAGAACCCAGGCGTCATGCTCGTTCACGTAACCCGTGTAGTTTAATGCAAACAGACGGATTCTACCGCAATACAACGGGTGGGACCGTTAGTACGAGTGGCAGTTGCGTTTAAATCCTGTAATCGGATATATGGGCTCACAGGCATATCGCGAGATAAAAGCGCCCAGGCGTCATGCTCGCGCACTTAACCCGTGTAGTTTGACGCAAGCAGTCGGACTCTACCGGAATACAACGTGTGGGACCGTTAGTACGAGTGGCAGTTGCGTTTAAATCCTGTAATCGGATATATGAGCTCCCAAGTATATCGCGAAATAGAAGCGCCCAGGCGTCATGCTCGCACACGTATCGAGTGTAGTTTGATGGAAACAGACGGATTCTACCGTAATACAACGTGTAGTTCCGCTTGTACGAGCGGCAGTTGCGTTTAAATCCTGTAATCGGATATATGGGCTCCCAGGCATATCGCTACATAGAAGCGCCCAGGCGTCATGCGAGCGCACGTAACCCGTGTAGTTTGATGCAAACAGTCGGATACTACCGTAACACAACCTGTGGGACCGCTAGTACGAGTGGCAGTTGCGTATAAATCCTGTAATCGGATATATGGGCTCCCAGGCATATCGCTACATAGAAGCGCCCAGGCGTAATGCGCGCGCACGTAACCCGTGTAGTTTGATGAAAGCAGTCGGATTCTACCGTATTACAACGTGTGGGACCGCTTGTACGAGTGGCAGTTGCGCTTAAATCCTGTAATCGGATATATGAGCCCCCAAGTATATCGCGACATAGAAGCGCACAAGCGTCATGCTCGAGCACGTAACCCGTGTAGTTTGATGCAAACAGTCGGATACTACCGTAACACAACCTGTGGGACCGCTAGTACGAGTGGCAGTTGCGTATAAATCCTGTAATCGGATATATGGGCTCCCAGGCATATCGCGACATAGAAGCGCCCAGGCGTAATGCGCGCGCACGTAACCCGTGTAGTATGATGCAAACAGTCGGATTCTATCGTAATACAACGTGTGGGACTGCTTGTACGAGTGGCAGTTGCGTTTATATCCTGTAATCGGATACATGAGCTCCCAAGTATATCGCGTCGTAGAAGCGCCCAGGCGTCATGCTCGTTCACGTAACCCGTGTAGTTTAATGCAAACAGACGGATTCTACCGCAATACAACGTGTGGGACCGTTAGTACGAGTGGCAGTTGCGTTTAAATCCTGTAATCGGATATATGAGCCCCCAAGTATATCGCGACATAGAACCGCACAGGCGTCATGCTCGCGCACGTAACCCGTGTAGTTTGATGCAAACAGTCAGATTCTACCGTATTACAATGTGTGGGACCGCTTGTGCGAGTGGCAGTTGCGCTTAAATCCTGTAATCGGATATATGAGCCCCAAGTATATCGCGACATAGAAGCGCACAGGCGTCATGCTCGCGCACGTAACCCGTGTAGTTTGATGCAAGCAGTCGAATACTACCGTAACACAACCTGTGGGACCGCTAGTACGAGTGGCAGTTGCGTATAAATCCTGTAATCGGATGTATGGGCTCCCAGGCATATCGCGACATAGAAGCGCCCAGGCGTCATGCGCGCGCACGTAAACCGTGTAGTTTGATGCAAACAGTCGGATTCTATCGTAATACAACGTGTAGGACCGCTTGTACGAGTGGCAGTTGCGTCTAAATCCTGTAATCGGATATATGAGCCCCCAAGTATATCGCGACATAGAAGCGCACAGGCGTCATGCTCGTGCACGTAACCCGTGTAGTTTGATGCAAACAGTCGGATTCTACCGTATTACAACGTGTGGGACCGCTTGTACGAGTGGCAGTTGCGCTTAAATCCTGTAATCGGATATATGAGCTCCCAAGTATATCGCGACATAGAAGCGCCCAGGCGTCATGCTCGTTCACGTAACCCGTGTAGTTTAATGCAAACAGACGGATTCTACCGCAATACAACGGGTGGGACCGTTAGTACGAGTGGCAGTTGCGTTTAAATCCTGTAATCGGATATATGGGCTCACAGGCATATCGCGAGATAGAAGCGCCCAGGCGTCATGCTCGCGCACTTAACCCGTGTAGTTTGACGCAAGCAGTCGGATTCTACCGGAATACAACGTGTGGGACCGTTAGTACGAGTGGCAGTTGCGTTTAAATCCTGTAATCGGATATATGAGCTCCCAAGTATATCGCGAAATAGAAGCGCCCAGGCGTCATGCTCGCACACGTATCGAGTGTAGTTTGATGCAAACAGACGGATTCTACCGTAATACAACGTGTAGTTCCGCTTGTACGAGCGGCAGTTGCGTTTAAATCCTGTAATCGGACATATGAGCTCCCAAGTATATCGCGACATAGAAGCGCCCAGGCGTCATGCTCGCACACGTAACCCGTGTAGTTTGATGCAAACAGACGGAATCTACCGTAATAGAACGTGTGGGACCGCTTGTACGAGTGGCAGTTGCGTTTAAATCCTGTAATCGGATATATGGGCTCCCAGGCATATCGCTACATAGAAGCGCCCAGGCGTCATGCGAGCGCACGTAACCCGTGTAGTTTGATGCAAACAGTCGGATACTACCGTAACACAACTCGTGGGACGGCTAGTACGAGTGGCAGTTGCGTATAAATCCTGTAATCGGATATATGGGCTCCCAGGCATATCGCGACATAGAAGCGCCCAGGCGTAATGCGCGCGCACGTAACAAGTGTAGTATGATGCAAACAGTCGGATTCTATCGTAATACAACGTGTGGGACTGCTTGTACGAGTGGCAGTTGCGTTTATATCCTGTAATCGGATACATGAGCCCCAAGTATATCGCGACATAGAAGCGCACAGGCGTCATGCTCGCGCACGTAACCCGTGTAGTTTGATGCAAGCAGTCGAATACTACCGTAACACAACCTGTGGGACCGCTAGTACGAGTGGCAGTTGCGTATAAATCCTGTAATCGGATGTATGGGCTCCCAGGCATATCGCGACATAGAAGCGCCCAGGCGTCATGCGCGCGCACGTAAACCGTGTAGTTTGATGCAAACAGTCGGATTCTATCGTAATACAACGTGTAGGACCGCTTGTACGAGTGGCAGTTGCGTCTAAATCCTGTAATCGGATATATGAGCCCCCAAGTATATCGCGACATAGAAGCGCACAGGCGTCATGCTCGTGCACGTAACCCGTGTAGTTTGATGCAAACAGTCGGATTCTACCGTATTACAACGTGTGGGACCGCTTGTACGAGTGGCAGTTGCGCTTAAATCCTGTAATCGGATATATGAGCTCCCAAGTATATCGCGACATAGAAGCGCCCAGGCGTCATGCTCGTTCACGTAACCCGTGTAGTTTAATGCAAACAGACGGATTCTACCGCAATACAACGGGTGGGACCGTTAGTACGAGTGGCAGTTGCGTTTAAATCCTGTAATCGGATATATGGGCTCACAGGCATATCGCGAGATAGAAGCGCCCAGGCGTCATGCTCGCGCACTTAACCCGTGTAGTTTGACGCAAGCAGTCGGATTCTACCGGAATACAACGTGTGGGACCGTTAGTACGAGTGGCAGTTGCGTTTAAATCCTGTAATCGGATATATGAGCTCCCAAGTATATCGCGAAATAGAAGCGCCCAGGCGTCATGCTCGCACACGTATCGAGTGTAGTTTGATGCAAGCAGACGGATTCTACCGTAATACAACGTGTAGTTCCGCTTGTACGAGCGGCAGTTGCGTTTAAATCCTGTAATCGGACATATGAGCTCCCAAGTATATCGCGACATAGAAGCGCCCAGGCGTCATGCTCGCACACGTAACCCGTGTAGTTTGATGCAAACAGACGGAATCTACCGTAATAGAACGTGTGGGACCGCTTGTACGAGTGGCAGTTGCGTTTAAATCCTGTAATCGGATATATGGGCTCCCAGGCATATCGCTACATAGAAGCGCCCAGGCGTCATGCGAGCGCACGTAACCCGTGTAGTTTGATGCAAACAGTCGGATACTACCGTAACACAACTCGTGGGACGGCTAGTACGAGTGGCAGTTGCGTATAAATCCTGTAATCGGATATATGGGCTCCCAGGCATATCGCGACATAGAAGCGCCCAGGCGTAATGCGCGCGCACGTAACAAGTGTAGTATGATGCAAACAGTCGGATTCTATCGTAATACAACGTGTGGGACTGCTTGTACGAGTGGCAGTTGCGTTTATATCCTGTAATCGGATACATGAGCTCCCAAGTATATCGCGACGTAGAAGAACCCAGGCGTCATGCTCGTTCACGTAACCCGTGTAGTTTAATGCAAACAGACGGATTCTACCGCAATACAACGTGTGGGACCGTTAGTACGAGTGGCAGTTGCGTTTAAATCCTGTAATCGGATATATGAGCCCCCAAGTATATCGCGACATAGAACCGCACAGGCGTCATGCTCGCGCACGTAACCCGTGTAGTTTGATGCAAACAGTCAGATTCCACCGTATTACAATGTGTGGGACCGCTTGTACGAGTGGCAGTTGCGCTTAAATCCTGTAATCGGATATATGAGCCCCCAAGTATATCGCGACATAGAAGCGCACAGGCGTCATGCTCGCGCACGTAACCCGTGTAGTTTGGTGCAAGCAGTCGGATACTACCGTAACACAACCTGTGGGACCGCTAGTACGAGTGGCAGTTGCGTATAAATCCTGTAATCGGATATATGGGCTCCCAGGCATATCGCGACATAGAAGCGCCCAGGCGTCATGCGCGCGCACGTAACCCGTGTAGTTTGATGCAAACAGTCGGATTCTATCGTAATACAACGTGTAGGACCGCTTGTACGAGTGGCAGTTGCGTTTAAATGCTGTAATCGGATATATGAGCCCCCAAGTATATCGCGACATAGAAGCGCACAGGCGTCATGCTCGTGCACGTAACCCGTGTAGTTTGATGCAAACAGTCGGATTCTACCGTATTACAACGTGTGGGACCGCTTGTACGAGTGGCAGTTGCGTTTAAATCCTGTAATCGGATATATGAGCTCCCAAGTATATCGCGAAATAGAAGCGCCCAGGCGTCATGCTCGCACACGTATCGAGTGTAGTTTGATGCAAACAGACGGATTCTACCGTAATACAACGTGTAGTTCCGCTTGTACGAGCGGCAGTTGCGTTTAAATCCTGTAATCGGACATATGAGCTCCCAAGTATAACGCGACATAGAAGCGCCCAGGCGTCATGCTCGCACACGTAACCCGTGTAGTTTGATGCAAACAGACGGAATCTACCGTAATAGAACGTGTGGGACCGCTTGTACGAGTGGCAGTTGCGTTTAAATCCTGTAATCGGATATATGGGCTCCCAGGCATATCGCTACATAGAAGCGCCCAGGCGTCATGCGAGCGCACGTAACCCGTGTAGTTTGATGCAAACAGTCGGATACTACCGTAACACAACCTGTGGGACCGCTAGTACGAGTGGCAGTTGCGTATAAATCCTGTAATCGGATATATGGGCTCCCAGGCATATCGCGACATAGAAGCGCCCAGGCGTCATGCGCGCGCACGTAACCCGTGTAGTTTGATGCAAACAGTCGGATTCTATCGTAATACAACGTGTAGGACCGCTTGTACGAGTGGCAGTTGCGTTTAAATGCTGTAATCGGATATATGAGCCCCCAAGTATATCGCGACATAGAAGCGCACAGGCGTCATGCTCGTGCACGTAACCCGTGTAGTTTGATGCAAACAGTCGGATTCTACCGTATTACAACGTGTGGGACCGCTTGTACGAGTGGCAGTTGCGCTTAAATCCTGTAATCGGATATATGAGCTCCCAAGTATATCGCGACATAGAAGCGCCCAGGCGTCATGCTCGTTCACGTAACCCGTGTAGTTTAATGCAAACAGACGGATTCTACCGCAATACAACGGGTGGGACCGTTAGTACGAGTGGCAGTTGCGTTTAAATCCTGTAATCGGATATATGGGCTCACAGGCATATCGCGAGATAAAAGCGCCTAGGCGTCATGCTCGCGCACTTAACCCGTGTAGTTTGACGCAAGCAGTCGGATTCTACCGGAATACAACGTGTGGGACCGTTAGTACGAGTGGCAGTTGCGTTTAAGTCCTGTAATCGGATATATGAGCTCCCAAGTATATCGCGAAATAGAAGCGCCCAGGCGTCATGCTCGCACACGTATCGAGTGTAGTTTGATGCAAACAGACGGATTCTACCGTAATACAACGTGTAGTTCCGCTTGTACGAGCGGCAGTTGCGTTTAAATCCTGTAATCGGACATATGAGCTCCCAAGTATATCGCGACATAGAAGCGCCCAGGCGTCATGCTCGCACACGTAACCCGTGTAGTTTGATGCAAACAGACGGAATCTACCGTAATAGAACGTGTGGGATCGCTTGTACGAGTGGCAGTTGCGTTTAAATCCTGTAATCGGATATATGGGCTCCCAGGCATATCGCTACATAGAAGCGCCCAGGCGTCATGCGAGCGCACGTAACCCGTGTAGTTTGATGCAAACAGTCGGATACTACCGTAACACAACCTGTGGGACGGCTAGTACGAGTGGCAGTTGCGTATAAATCCTGTAATCGGATATATGGGCTCCCAGGCATATCGCGACATAGAAGCGCACAAGCGTCATGCTCGAGCACGTAACCCGTGTAGTTTGATGCAAACAGTCGGATACTACCGTAACACAACCTGTGGGACCGCTAGTACGAGTGGCAGTTGCGTTTAAATCCTGTAATCGGATATATGGGCTCCCAGGCATATCGCTACATAGAAGCGCCCAGGCGTCATGCGAGCGCACGTAACCCGTGTAGTTTGATGCAAACAGTCGGATACTACCGTAACACAACCTGTGGGACGGCTAGTACGAGTGGCAGTTGCGTATAAATCCTGTAATCGGATATATGGGCTCCCAGGCATATCGCGACATAGAAGCGCCCAGGCGTAATGCGCGCGCACGTAACCCGTGTAGTATGATGCAAACAGTCGGATTCTATCGTAATACAACGTGTGGGACTGCTTGTACGAGTGGCAGTTGCGTTTATATCCTGTAATCGGATACATGAGCTCCCAAGTATATCGCGACGTAGAAGAACCCAGGCGTCATGCTCGTTCACGTAACCCGTGTAGTTTAATGCAAACAGACGGATTCTACCGCAATACAACGGGTGGGACCGTTAGTACGAGTGGCAGTTGCGTTTAAATCCTGTAATCGGATATATGGGCTCACAGGCATATCGCGAGATAAAAGCGCCCAGGCGTCATGCTCGCGCACTTAACCCATGTAGTTTGACGCAAGCAGTCGGATTCTACCGGAATACAACGTGTGGGACCGTTAGTACGAGTGGCAGTTGCGTTTAAATCCTGTAATCGGATATATGAGCTCCCAAGTATATCGCGAAATAGAAGCGCCCAGGCGTCATGCTCGCACACGTATCGAGTGTAGTCTGATGCAAACAGACGGAATCTACCGTAATAGAACGTGTGGGACCGCTTGTACGAGTGGCAGTTGCGTTTAAATCCTGTAATCGGATATATGGGCTCCCAGGCATATCGCTACATAGAAGCGCCCAGGCGTCATGCGAGCGCACGTAACCCGTGTAGTTTGATGCAAACAGTCGGATACTACCGTAACACAACCTGTGGGACCGCTAGTACGAGTGGCAGTTGCGTATAAATCCTGTAATCGGATATATGGGCTCCCAGGCATATCGCTACATAGAAGCGCCCAGGCGTAATGCGCGCGCACGTAACCCGTGTAGTTTGATGAAAGCAGTCGGATTCTACCGTATTACAACGTGTGGGACCGCTTGTACGAGTGGCAGTTGCGCTTAAATCCTGTAATCGGATATATGAGCCCCCAAGTATATCGCGACATAGAAGCGCACAAGCGTCATGCTCGAGCACGTAACCCGTGTAGTTTGATGCAAACAGTCGGATACTACCGTAACACAACCTGTGGGACCGCTAGTACGAGTGGCAGTTGCGTTTAAATCCTGTAATCGGATATATGGGCTCCCAGGCATATCGCTACATAGAAGCGCCCAGGCGTCATGCGAGCGCACGTAACCCGTGTAGTTTGATGCAAACAGTCGGATACTACCGTAACACAACCTGTGGGACGGCTAGTACGAGTGGCAGTTGCGTATAAATCCTGTAATCGGATATATGGGCTCCCAGGCATATCGCGACATAGAAGCGCCCAGGCGTAATGCGCGCGCACGTAACCCGTGTAGTATGATGCAAACAGTCGGATTCTATCGTAATACAACGTGTGGGACTGCTTGTACGAGTGGCAGTTGCGTTTATATCCTGTAATCGGATACATGAGCTCCCAAGTATATCGCGACGTAGAAGAACCCAGGCGTCATGCTCGTTCACGTAACCCGTGTAGTTTAATGCAAACAGACGGATTCTACCGCAATACAACGGGTGGGACCGGTAGTACGAGTGGCAGTTGCGTTTAAATCCTGTAATCGGATATATGGGCTCACAGGCATATCGCGAGATAAAAGCGCCCAGGCGTCATGCTCGCGCACTTAACCCATGTAGTTTGACGCAAGCAGTCGGATTCTACCGGAATTCAACGTGTGGGACCGTTAGTACGAGTGGCAGTTGCGTTTAAATCCTGTAATCGGATATATGAGCTCCCAAGTATATCGCGAAATAGAAGCGCCCAGGCGTCATGCTCGCACACGTATCGAGTGTAGTTTGATGCAAACAGACGGATTCTACCGTAATACAACGTGTAGTTCCGCTTGTACGAGCGGCAGTTGCGTTTAAATCCTGTAATCGGACATATGAGCTCCCAAGTATATCGCGACATAGAAGCGCCCAGGCGTCATGCTCGCACACGTAACCCGTGTAGTCTGATGCAAACAGACGGAATCTACCGTAATAGAACGTGTGGGACCGCTTGTACGAGTGGCAGTTGCGTTTAAATCCTGTAATCGGATATATGGGCTCCCAGGCATATCGCTACATAGAAGCGCCCAGGCGTCATGCGAGCGCACGTAACCCGTGTAGTTTGATGCAAACAGTCGGATACTACCGTAACACAACCTGTGGGACCGCTAGTACGAGTGGCAGTTGCGTATAAATCCTGTAATCGGATATATGGGCTCCCAGGCATATCGCTACATAGAAGCGCCCAGGCGTAATGCGCGCGCACGTAACCCGTGTAGTTTGATGAAAGCAGTCGGATTCTACCGTATTACAACGTGTGGGACCGCTTGTACGAGTGGCAGTTGCGCTTAAATCCTGTAATCGGATATATGAGCCCCCAAGTATATCGCGACATAGAAGCGCACAAGCGTCATGCTCGAGCACGTAACCCGTGTAGTTTGATGCAAACAGTCGGATACTACCGTAACACAACCTGTGGGACCGCTAGTACGAGTGGCAGTTGCGTATAAATCCTGTAATCGGATATATGGGCTCCCAGGCATATCGCGACATAGAAGCGCCCAGGCGTAATGCGCGCGCACGTCACCCGTGTAGTATGATGCAAACAGTCGGATTCTATCGTAATACAACGTGTGGGACTGCTTGTACGAGTGGCAGTTGCGTTTATATCCTGTAATCGGATACATGAGCTCCCAAGTATATCGCGTCGTAGAAGCGCCCAGGCGTCATGCTCGTTCACGTAACCCGTGTAGTTTAATGCAAACAGACGGATTCTACCGCAATACAACGTGTGGGACCGTTAGTACGAGTGGCAGTTGCGTTTAAATCCTGTAATCGGATATATGAGCCCCCAAGTATATCGCGACATAGAACCGCACAGGCGTCATGCTCGCGCACGTAACCCGTGTAGTTTGATGCAAACAGTCAGATTCCACCGTATTACAATGTGTGGGACCGCTTGTACGAGTGGCAGTTGCGCTTAAATCCTGTAATCGGATATATGAGCCCCCAAGTATATCGCGACATAGAAGCGCACAGGCGTCATGCTCGCGCACGTAACCCGTGTAGTTTGATGCAAACAGTCGGATACTACCGTAACACAACCTGTGGGACCGCTAGTACGAGTGGCAGTTGCGTATAAATCCTGTAATCGGATATATGGGCTCCCAGGCATATCGCTACATAGAAGCGCCCAGGCGTCATGCGAGCGCACGTAACCCGTGTAGTTTGATGCAAACAGTCGGATACTACCGTAACACAACCTGTGGGACCGCTAGTACGAGTGGCAGTTGCGTATAAATCCTGTAATCGGATATATGGGCTCCCAGGCATATCGCTACATAGAAGCGCCCAGGCGTAATGCGCGCGCACGTAACCCGTGTAGTTTGATGAAAGCAGTCGGATTCTACCGTATTACAACGTGTGGGACCGCTTGTACGAGTGGCAGTTGCGCTTAAATCCTGTAATCGGATATATGAGCCCCCAAGTATATCGCGACATAGAAGCGCACAAGCGTCATGCTCGAGCACGTAACCCGTGTAGTTTGATGCAAACAGTCGGATACTACCGTAACACAACCTGTGGGACCGCTAGTACGAGTGGCAGATGCGTATAAATCCTGTAATCGGATATATGGGCTCCCAGGCATATCGCGACATAGAAGCGCCCAGGCGTAATGCGCGCGCACGTAACCCGTGTAGTATGATGCAAACAGTCGGATTCTATCGTAATACAACGTGTGGGACTGCTTGTACGAGTGGCAGTTGCGTTTATATCCTGTAATCGGATACATGAGCTCCCAAGTATATCGCGTCGTAGAAGCGCCCAGGCGTCATGCTCGTTCACGTAACCCGTGTAGTTTAATGCAAACAGACGGATTCTACCGCAATACAACGTGTGGGACCGTGAGTACGAGTGGCAGTTGCGTTTAAATCCTGTAATCGGATATATGAGCCCCCAAGTATATCGCGACATAGAACCGCACAGGCGTCGTGCTCGCGCACGTAACCCGTGTAGTCTGATGCAAACAGACGGAATCTACCGTAATAGAACGTGTGGGACCGCTTGTACGAGTGGCAGTTGCGTTTAAATCCTGTAATCGGATATATGGGCTCCCAGGCATATCGCTACATAGAAGCGCCCAGGCGTCATGCGAGCGCACGTAACCCGTGTAGTTTGATGCAAACAGTCGGATACTACCGTAACACAACCTGTGGCACCGCTAGTACGAGTGGCAGTTGCGTATAAATCCTGTAATCGGATATATGGGCTCCCAGGCATATCGCTACATAGAAGCGCCCAGGCGTAATGCGCGCGCACGTAACCCGTGTAGTTTGATGAAAGCAGTCGGATTCTACCGTATTACAACGTGTGGGACCGCTTGTACGAGTGGCAGTTGCGCTTAAATCCTGTAATCGGATATATGAGCCCCCAAGTATATCGCGACATAGAAGCGCACAAGCGTCATGCTCGAGCACGTAACCCGTGTAGTTTGATGCAAACAGTCGGATACTACCGTAACACAACCTGTGGGACCGCTAGTACGAGTGGCAGTTGCGTATAAATCCTGTAATCGGATATATGGGCTCCCAGGCATATCGCGACATAGAAGCGCCCAGGCGTAATGCGCGCGCACGTAACCCGTGTAGTATGATGCAAACAGTCGGATTCTATCGTAATACAACGTGTGGGACTGCTTGTACGAGTGGCAGTTGCGTTTATATCCTGTAATCGGATACATGAGCTCCCAAGTATATCGCGTCGTAGAAGCGCCCAGGCGTCATGCTCGTTCACGTAACCCGTGTAGTTTAATGCAAACAGTCGGATTCTATCGTAATACAACGTGTAGGACCGCTTGTACGAGTGGCAGTTGCGTTTAAATGCTGTAATCGGATATATGAGCCCCCAAGTATATCGCGACATAGAAGCGCACAGGCGTCATGCTCGTGCACGTAACCCGTGTAGTTTGATGCAAACAGTCGGATTCTACCGTATTACAACGTGTGGGACCGCTTGTACGAGTGGCAGTTGCGTTTAAATCCTGTAATCGGATATATGAGCTCCCAAGTATATCGCGAAATAGAAGCGCCCAGGCGTCATGCTCGCACACGTATCGAGTGTAGTTTGATGCAAACAGACGGATTCTACCGTAATACAACGTGTAGTTCCGCTTGTACGAGCGGCAGTTGCGTTTAAATCCTGTAATCGGACATATGAGCTCCCAAGTATAACGCGACATAGAAGCGCCCAGGCGTCATGCTCGCACACGTAACCCGTGTAGTTTGATGCAAACAGACGGAATCTACCGTAATAGAACGTGTGGGACCGCTTGTACGAGTGGCAGTTGCGTTTAAATCCTGTAATCGGATATATGGGCTCCCAGGCATATCGCTACATAGAAGCGCCCAGGCGTCATGCGAGCGCACGTAACCCGTGTAGTTTGATGCAAACAGTCGGATACTACCGTAACACAACCTGTGGGACCGCTAGTACGAGTGGCAGTTGCGTATAAATCCTGTAATCGGATATATGGGCTCCCAGGCATATCGCGACATAGAAGCGCCCAGGCGTCATGCGCGCGCACGTAACCCGTGTAGTTTGATGCAAACAGTCGGATTCTATCGTAATACAACGTGTAGGACCGCTTGTACGAGTGGCAGTTGCGTTTAAATGCTGTAATCGGATATATGAGCCCCCAAGTATATCGCGACATAGAAGCGCACAGGCGTCATGCTCGTGCACGTAACCCGTGTAGTTTGATGCAAACAGTCGGATTCTACCGTATTACAACGTGTGGGACCGCTTGTACGAGTGGCAGTTGCGCTTAAATCCTGTAATCGGATATATGAGCTCCCAAGTATATCGCGACATAGAAGCGCCCAGGCGTCATGCTCGTTCACGTAACCCGTGTAGTTTAATGCAAACAGACGGATTCTACCGCAATACAACGGGTGGGACCGTTAGTACGAGTGGCAGTTGCGTTTAAATCCTGTAATCGGATATATGGGCTCCCAGGCATATCGCTACATAGAAGCGCCCAGGCGTCATGCGAGCGCACGTAACCCGTGTAGTTTGATGCAACCAGTCGGATACTACCGTAACACAACCTGTGGGACCGCTAGTACGAGTGGCAGTTGCGTATAAATCCTGTAATCGGATGTATGGGCTCCCAGGCATATCGCTACATAGAAGCGCCCAGGCGTAATGCGCGCGCACGTAACCCGTGTAGTTTGATGCAAGCAGTCGGATTCTACCGTATTACAACGTGTGGGACCGCTTGTACGAGTGGCAGTTGCGCTTAAATCCTGTAATCGGATATATGAGCTCCCAAGTATATCGCGACGTAGAAGCGCCCAGGCGTCATGCTCGTTCACGTAACCCGTGTAGTTTAATGCAAACAGACGGATTCTACCGCAATACAACGTGTGGGACCGTTAGTACGAGTGGCAGTTGCGTTTAAATCCTGTAATCGGATACATGGGTTCACAGGCATATCGCGATATAGAACCGCACTGGCGTCATGCTCGCGCACGTAACCCGTGTAGTTTGATGCAAACAGTCAGATTCTACCGTATTACAATGTGTGGGACCGCTTGTACGAGTGGCAGTTGCGCTTAAATCCTGTAATCGGATATATGAGCCCCAAGTATATCGCGACATAGAAGCGCACAGGCGTCATGCTCGCGCACGTAACCCGTGTAGTTTGATGCAAGCAGTCGAATACTACCGTAACACAACCTGTGGGACCGCTAGTACGAGTGGCAGTTGCGCTTAAATCCTGTAATCGGATATATGAGCTCCCAAGTATATCGCGACATAGAAGCGCCCAGGCGTCATGCTCGTTCACGTAACCCGTGTAGTTTAATGCAAACAGACGGATTCTACCGCAATACAACGGGTGGGACCGTTAGTACGAGTGGCAGTTGCGTTTAAATCCTGTAATCGGATATATGGGCTCACAGGCATATCGCGACATAGAAGCGCCCAGGCGTCATGCGCGCGCACGTAACCCGTGTAGTTTGATGCAAACAGTCGGATTCTATCGTAATACAACGTGTAGGACCGCTTGTACGAGTGGCAGTTGCGTTTAAATGCTGTAATCGGATATATGAGCCCCCAAGTATATCGCGACATAGAAGCGCACAGGCGTCATGCTCGTGCACGTAACCCGTGTAGTTTGATGCAAACAGTCGGATTCTACCGTATTACAACGTGTGGGACCGCTTGTACGAGTGGCAGTTGCGCTTAAATCCTGTAATCGGATATATGAGCTCCCAAGTATATCGCGACATAGAAGCGCCCAGGCGTCATGCTCGTTCACGTAACCCGTGTAGTTTAATGCAAACAGACGGATTCTACCGCAATACAACGGGTGGGACCGTTAGTACGAGTGGCAGTTGCGTTTAAATCCTGTAATCGGATATATGGGCTCCCAGGCATATCGCTACATAGAAGCGCCCAGGCGTCATGCGAGCGCACGTAACCCGTGTAGTTTGATGCAACCAGTCGGATACTACCGTAACACAACCTGTGGGACCGCTAGTACGAGTGGCAGTTGCGTATAAATCCTGTAATCGGATGTATGGGCTCCCAGGCATATCGCTACATAGAAGCGCCCAGGCGTAATGCGCGCGCACGTAACCCGTGTAGTTTGATGCAAGCAGTCGGATTCTACCGTATTACAACGTGTGGGACCGCTTGTACGAGTGGCAGTTGCGCTTAAATCCTGTAATCGGATATATGAGCTCCCAAGTATATCGCGACGTAGAAGCGCCCAGGCGTCATGCTCGTTCACGTAACCCGTGTAGTTTAATGCAAACAGACGGATTCTACCGCAATACAACGTGTGGGACCGTTAGTACGAGTGGCAGTTGCGTTTAAATCCTGTAATCGGATACATGGGTTCACAGGCATATCGCGATATAGAACCGCACTGGCGTCATGCTCGCGCACGTAACCCGTGTAGTTTGATGCAAACAGTCAGATTCTACCGTATTACAATGTGTGGGACCGCTTGTACGAGTGGCAGTTGCGCTTAAATCCTGTAATCGGATATATGAGCCCCAAGTATATCGCGACATAGAAGCGCACAGGCGTCATGCTCGCGCACGTAACCCGTGTAGTTTGATGCAAGCAGTCGAATACTACCGTAACACAACCTGTGGGACCGCTAGTACGAGTGGCAGTTGCGCTTAAATCCTGTAATCGGATATATGAGCTCCCAAGTATATCGCGACATAGAAGCGCCCAGGCGTCATGCTCGTTCACGTAACCCGTGTAGTTTAATGCAAACAGACGGATTCTACCGCAATACAACGGGTGGGACCGTTAGTACGAGTGGCAGTTGCGTTTAAATCCTGTAATCGGATATATGGGCTCACAGGCATATCGCGAGATAAAAGCGCCTAGGCGTCATGCTCGCGCACTTAACCCGTGTAGTTTGACGCAAGCAGTCGGATTCTACCGGAATACAACGTGTGGGACCGTTAGTACGAGTGGCAGTTGCGTTTAAGTCCTGTAATCGGATATATGAGCTACCAAGTATATCGCGAAATAGAAGCGCCCAGGCGTCATGCTCGCACACGTATCGAGTGTAGTTTGATGCAAACAGACGGATTCTACCGTAATACAACGTGTAGTTCCGCTTGTACGAGCGGCAGTTGCGTTTAAATCCTGTAATCGGACATATGAGCTCCCAAGTATATCGCGACATAGAAGCGCCCAGGCGTCATGCTCGCACACGTAACCCGTGTAGTTTGATGCAAACAGACGGAATCTACCGTAATAGAACGTGTGGGACCGCTTGTACGAGTGGCAGTTGCGTTTAAATCCTGTAATCGGATATATGGGCTCCCAGGCATATCGCTACATAGAAGCGCCCAGGCGTCATGCGAGCGCACGTAACCCGTGTAGTTTGATGCAAACAGTCGGATACTACCGTAACACAACCTGTGGGACGGCTAGTACGAGTGGCAGTTGCGTATAAATCCTGTAATCGGATATATGGGCTCCCAGGCATATCGCGACATAGAAGCGCACAAGCGTCATGCTCGAGCACGTAACCCGTGTAGTTTGATGCAAACAGTCGGATACTACCGTAACACAACCTGTGGGACCGCTAGTACGAGTGGCAGTTGCGTTTAAATCCTGTAATCGGATATATGGGCTCCCAGGCATATCGCTACATAGAAGCGCCCAGGCGTCATGCGAGCGCACGTAACCCGTGTAGTTTGATGCAAACAGTCGGATACTACCGTAACACAACCTGTGGGACGGCTAGTACGAGTGGCAGTTGCGTATAAATCCTGTAATCGGATATATGGGCTCCCAGGCATATCGCGACATAGAAGCGCCCAGGCGTAATGCGCGCGCACGTAACCCGTGTAGTATGATGCAAACAGTCGGATTCTATCGTAATACAACGTGTGGGACTGCTTGTACGAGTGGCAGTTGCGTTTATATCCTGTAATCGGATACATGAGCTCCCAAGTATATCGCGACGTAGAAGAACCCAGGCGTCATGCTCGTTCACGTAACCCGTGTAGTTTAATGCAAACAGACGGATTCTACCGCAATACAACGGGTGGGACCGTTAGTACGAGTGGCAGTTGCGTTTAAATCCTGTAATCGGATATATGGGCTCACAGGCATATCGCGAGATAAAAGCGCCCAGGCGTCATGCTCGCGCACTTAACCCATGTAGTTTGACGCAAGCAGTCGGATTCTACCGGAATACAACGTGTGGGACCGTTAGTACGAGTGGCAGTTGCGTTTAAATCCTGTAATCGGATATATGAGCTCCCAAGTATATCGCGAAATAGAAGCGCCCAGGCGTCATGCTCGCACACGTATCGAGTGTAGTCTGATGCAAACAGACGGAATCTACCGTAATAGAACGTGTGGGACCGCTTGTACGAGTGGCAGTTGCGTTTAAATCCTGTAATCGGATATATGGGCTCCCAGGCATATCGCTACATAGAAGCGCCCAGGCGTCATGCGAGCGCACGTAACCCGTGTAGTTTGATGCAAACAGTCGGATACTACCGTAACACAACCTGTGGGACCGCTAGTACGAGTGGCAGTTGCGTATAAATCCTGTAATCGGATATATGGGCTCCCAGGCATATCGCTACATAGAAGCGCCCAGGCGTAATGCGCGCGCACGTAACCCGTGTAGTTTGATGAAAGCAGTCGGATTCTACCGTATTACAACGTGTGGGACCGCTTGTACGAGTGGCAGTTGCGCTTAAATCCTGTAATCGGATATATGAGCCCCCAAGTATATCGCGACATAGAAGCGCACAAGCGTCATGCTCGAGCACGTAACCCGTGTAGTTTGATGCAAACAGTCGGATACTACCGTAACACAACCTGTGGGACCGCTAGTACGAGTGGCAGTTGCGTTTAAATCCTGTAATCGGATATATGGGCTCCCAGGCATATCGCTACATAGAAGCGCCCAGGCGTCATGCGAGCGCACGTAACCCGTGTAGTTTGATGCAAACAGTCGGATACTACCGTAACACAACCTGTGGGACGGCTAGTACGAGTGGCAGTTGCGTATAAATCCTGTAATCGGATATATGGGCTCCCAGGCATATCGCGACATAGAAGCGCCCAGGCGTAATGCGCGCGCACGTAACCCGTGTAGTATGATGCAAACAGTCGGATTCTATCGTAATACAACGTGTGGGACTGCTTGTACGAGTGGCAGTTGCGTTTATATCCTGTAATCGGATACATGAGCTCCCAAGTATATCGCGACGTAGAAGAACCCAGGCGTCATGCTCGTTCACGTAACCCGTGTAGTTTAATGCAAACAGACGGATTCTACCGCAATACAACGGGTGGGACCGGTAGTACGAGTGGCAGTTGCGTTTAAATCCTGTAATCGGATATATGGGCTCACAGGCATATCGCGAGATAAAAGCGCCCAGGCGTCATGCTCGCGCACTTAACCCATGTAGTTTGACGCAAGCAGTCGGATTCTACCGGAATACAACGTGTGGGACCGTTAGTACGAGTGGCAGTTGCGTTTAAATCCTGTAATCGGATATATGAGCTCCCAAGTATATCGCGAAATAGAAGCGCCCAGGCGTCATGCTCGCACACGTATCGAGTGTAGTTTGATGCAAACAGACGGATTCTACCGTAATACAACGTGTAGTTCCGCTTGTACGAGCGGCAGTTGCGTTTAAATCCTGTAATCGGACATATGAGCTCCCAAGTATATCGCGACATAGAAGCGCCCAGGCGTCATGCTCGCACACGTAACCCGTGTAGTCTGATGCAAACAGACGGAATCTACCGTAATAGAACGTGTGGGACCGCTTGTACGAGTGGCAGTTGCGTTTAAATCCTGTAATCGGATATATGGGCTCCCAGGCATATCGCTACATAGAAGCGCCCAGGCGTCATGCGAGCGCACGTAACCCGTGTAGTTTGATGCAAACAGTCGGATACTACCGTAACACAACCTGTGGGACCGCTAGTACGAGTGGCAGTTGCGTATAAATCCTGTAATCGGATATATGGGCTCCCAGGCATATCGCTACATAGAAGCGCCCAGGCGTAATGCGCGCGCACGTAACCCGTGTAGTTTGATGAAAGCAGTCGGATTCTACCGTATTACAACGTGTGGGACCGCTTGTACGAGTGGCAGTTGCGCTTAAATCCTGTAATCGGATATATGAGCCCCCAAGTATATCGCGACATAGAAGCGCACAAGCGTCATGCTCGAGCACGTAACCCGTGTAGTTTGATGCAAACAGTCGGATACTACCGTAACACAACCTGTGGGACCGCTAGTACGAGTGGCAGTTGCGTATAAATCCTGTAATCGGATATATGGGCTCCCAGGCATATCGCGACATAGAAGCGCCCAGGCGTAATGCGCGCGCACGTCACCCGTGTAGTATGATGCAAACAGTCGGATTCTATCGTAATACAACGTGTGGGACTGCTTGTACGAGTGGCAGTTGCGTTTATATCCTGTAATCGGATACATGAGCTCCCAAGTATATCGCGTCGTAGAAGCGCCCAGGCGTCATGCTCGTTCACGTAACCCGTGTAGTTTAATGCAAACAGACGGATTCTACCGCAATACAACGTGTGGGACCGTTAGTACGAGTGGCAGTTGCGTTTAAATCCTGTAATCGGATATATGAGCCCCCAAGTATATCGCGACATAGAACCGCACAGGCGTCATGCTCGCGCACGTAACCCGTGTAGTTTGATGCAAACAGTCAGATTCCACCGTATTACAATGTGTGGGACCGCTTGTACGAGTGGCAGTTGCGCTTAAATCCTGTAATCGGATATATGAGCCCCCAAGTATATCGCGACATAGAAGCGCACAGGCGTCATGCTCGCGCACGTAACCCGTGTAGTTTGATGCAAACAGTCGGATACTACCGTAACACAACCTGTGGGACCGCTAGTACGAGTGGCAGTTGCGTATAAATCCTGTAATCGGATATATGGGCTCCCAGGCATATCGCTACATAGAAGCGCCCAGGCGTCATGCGAGCGCACGTAACCCGTGTAGTTTGATGCAAACAGTCGGATACTACCGTAACACAACCTGTGGGACCGCTAGTACGAGTGGCAGTTGCGTATAAATCCTGTAATCGGATATATGGGCTCCCAGGCATATCGCTACATAGAAGCGCCCAGGCGTAATGCGCGCGCACGTAACCCGTGTAGTTTGATGAAAGCAGTCGGATTCTACCGTATTACAACGTGTGGGACCGCTTGTACGAGTGGCAGTTGCGCTTAAATCCTGTAATCGGATATATGAGCCCCCAAGTATATCGCGACATAGAAGCGCACAAGCGTCATGCTCGAGCACGTAACCCGTGTAGTTTGATGCAAACAGTCGGATACTACCGTAACACAACCTGTGGGACCGCTAGTACGAGTGGCAGATGCGTATAAATCCTGTAATCGGATATATGGGCTCCCAGGCATATCGCGACATAGAAGCGCCCAGGCGTAATGCGCGCGCACGTAACCCGTGTAGTATGATGCAAACAGTCGGATTCTATCGTAATACAACGTGTGGGACTGCTTGTACGAGTGGCAGTTGCGTTTATATCCTGTAATCGGATACATGAGCTCCCAAGTATATCGCGTCGTAGAAGCGCCCAGGCGTCATGCTCGTTCACGTAACCCGTGTAGTTTAATGCAAACAGACGGATTCTACCGCAATACAACGTGTGGGACCGTGAGTACGAGTGGCAGTTGCGTTTAAATCCTGTAATCGGATATATGAGCCCCCAAGTATATCGCGACATAGAACCGCACAGGCGTCGTGCTCGCGCACGTAACCCGTGTAGTCTGATGCAAACAGACGGAATCTACCGTAATAGAACGTGTGGGACCGCTTGTACGAGTGGCAGTTGCGTTTAAATCCTGTAATCGGATATATGGGCTCCCAGGCATATCGCTACATAGAAGCGCCCAGGCGTCATGCGAGCGCACGTAACCCGTGTAGTTTGATGCAAACAGTCGGATACTACCGTAACACAACCTGTGGGACCGCTAGTACGAGTGGCAGTTGCGTATAAATCCTGTAATCGGATATATGGGCTCCCAGGCATATCGCTACATAGAAGCGCCCAGGCGTAATGCGCGCGCACGTAACCCGTGTAGTTTGATGAAAGCAGTCGGATTCTACCGTATTACAACGTGTGGGACCGCTTGTACGAGTGGCAGTTGCGCTTAAATCCTGTAATCGGATATATGAGCCCCCAAGTATATCGCGACATAGAAGCGCACAAGCGTCATGCTCGAGCACGTAACCCGTGTAGTTTGATGCAAACAGTCGGATACTACCGTAACACAACCTGTGGGACCGCTAGTACGAGTGGCAGTTGCGTATAAATCCTGTAATCGGATATATGGGCTCCCAGGCATATCGCGACATAGAAGCGCCCAGGCGTAATGCGCGCGCACGTAACCCGTGTAGTATGATGCAAACAGTCGGATTCTATCGTAATACAACGTGTGGGACTGCTTGTACGAGTGGCAGTTGCGTTTATATCCTGTAATCGGATACATGAGCTCCCAAGTATATCGCGTCGTAGAAGCGCCCAGGCGTCATGCTCGTTCACGTAACCCGTGTAGTTTAATGCAAACAGACGGATTCTACCGCAATACAACGGGTGGGACCGTTAGTACGAGTGGCAGTTGCGTTTAAATCCTGTAATCGGATATATGGGCTCACAGGCATATCGCGAGATAAAAGCGCCCAGGCGTCATGCTCGCGCACTTAACCCGTGTAGTTTGACGCAAGCAGTCGGATTCTACCGGAATACAAGGTGTGGGACCGTTAGTACGAGTGGCAGTTGCGTTTAAATCCTGTAATCGGATATATGAGCTCCCAAGTATATCGCGAAATAGAAGCGCCCAGGCGTCATGCTCGCACACGTATCGAGTGTAGTTTGATGCAAACAGACGGATTCTACCGTAATACAACGTGTAGTTCCGCTTGTACGAGCGGCAGTTGCGTTTAAATCCTGTAATCGGACATATGAGCTCCCAAGTATATCGCGACATAGAAGCGCCCAGGCGTCATGCTCGCACACGTAACCCGTGTAGTTTGATGCAAGCAGACGGAATCTACCGTAATAGAACGTGTGGGACCGCTTGTACGAGTGGCAGTTGCGTTTAAATCCTGTAATCGGATATATGGGCTCCCAGGCATATCGCTACATAGAAGCGCCCAGGCGTCATGCGAGCGCACGTAACCCGTGTAGTTTGATGCAAACAGTCGGATACTACCGTAACACAACCTGTGGGACGGCTAGTACGAGTGGCAGTTGCGTATAAATCCTGTAATCGGATATATGGGCTCCCAGGCATATCGCGACATAGAAGCGCCCAGGCGTAATGCGCGCGCACGTAACCCGTGTAGTATGATGCAAACAGTCGGATACTATCGTATTACAACGTGTGGGACTGCTTGTACGAGTGGCAGTTGCGTTTATATCCTGTAATCGGATACATGAGTTCCCAAGTATATCGCGACGTAGAAGAACCCAGGCGTCATGCTCGTTCACGTAACCCGTGTAGTTTAATGCAAACAGACGGATTCTACCGCAATACAACGTGTGGGACCGTTAGTACGAGTGGCAGTTGCGTTTAAATCCTGTAATCGGATACATGGGTTCACAGGCATATCGCGATATAGAACCGCACAGGCGTCATGCTCGCGCACGTAACCCGTGTAGTTTGATGCAAACAGTCAGATTCTACCGTATTACAATGTGTGGGACCGCTTGTACGAGTGGCAGTTGCGCTTAAATCCTGTAATCGGATATATGAGCCCCCAAGTATATCGCGACATAGAAGCGCACAGGCGTCATGCTCGTGCACGTAACCCGTGTAGTTTGATGCAAACAGTCGGATTCTACCGTATTACAACGTGTGGGACCGCTTGTACGAGTGGCAGTTGCGCTTAAATCCTGTAATCGGATATATGAGCTCCCAAGTATATCGCGACATAGAAGCGCCCAGGCGTCATGCTCGTTCACGTAACCCGTGTAGTTTAATGCAAACAGACGGATTCTACCGCAATACAACGGGTGGGACCGTTAGTACGAGTGGCAGTTGCGTTTAAATCCTGTAATCGGATATATGGGCTCACAGGCATATCGCGAGATAAAAGCGCCCAGGCGTCATGCTCGCGCACTTAACCCGTGTAGTTTGACGCAAGCAGTCGGATTCTACCGGAATACAAGGTGTGGGACCGTTAGTACGAGTGGCAGTTGCGTTTAAATCCTGTAATCGGATATATGAGCTCCCAAGTATATCGCGAAATAGAAGCGCCCAGGCGTCATGCTCGCACACGTATCGAGTGTAGTTTGATGCAAACAGACGGATTCTACCGTAATACAACGTGTAGTTCCGCTTGTACGAGCGGCAGTTGCGTTTAAATCCTGTAATCGGACATATGAGCTCCCAAGTATATCGCGACATAGAAGCGCCCAGGCGTCATGCTCGCACACGTAACCCGTGTAGTTTGATGCAAACAGACGGAATCTACCGTAATAGAACGTGTGGGACCGCTTGTACGAGTGGCAGTTGCGTTTAAATCCTGTAATCGGATATATGGGCTCCCAGGCATATCGCTACATAGAAGCGCCCAGGCGTCATGCGAGCGCACGTAACCCGTGTAGTTTGATGCAAACAGTCGGATACTACCGTAACACAACCTGTGGGACGGCTAGTACGAGTGGCAGTTGCGTATAAATCCTGTAATCGGATATATGGGCTCCCAGGCATATCGCGACATAGAAGCGCCCAGGCGTAATGCGCGCGCACGTAACCCGTGTAGTATGATGCAAACAGTCGGATACTATCGTAATACAACGTGTGGGACTGCTTGTACGAGTGGCAGTTGCGTTTATATCCTGTAATCGGATACATGAGTTCCCAAGTATATCGCGACGTAGAAGAACCCAGGCGTCATGCTCGTTCACGTAACCCGTGTAGTTTAATGCAAACAGACGGATTCTACCGCAATACAACGTGTGGGACCGTTAGTACGAGTGGCAGTTGCGTTTAAATCCTGTAATCGGATACATGGGTTCACAGGCATATCGCGATATAGAACCGCACAGGCGTCATGCTCGCGCACGTAACCCGTGTAGTTTGATGCAAACAGTCAGATTCTACCGTATTACAATGTGTGGGACCGCTTGTACGAGTGGCAGTTGCGCTTAAATCCTGTAATCGGATATATGAGCCCCAAGTATATCGCGACATAGAAGCGCACAGGCGTCATGCTCGCGCACGTAACCCGTGTAGTTTGATGCAAGCAGTCGAATACTACCGTAACACAACCTGTGGGACCGCTAGTACGAGTGGCAGTTGCGTATAAATCCTGTAATCGGATATATGGGCTCCCAGGCATATCGCTACATAGAAGCGCCCAGGCGTCATGCGAGCGCACGTAACCCGTGTAGTTTGATGCAAACAGTCGGATACTACCGTAACACAACCTGTGGGACGGCTAGTACGAGTGGCAGTTGCGTATAAATCCTGTAATCGGATATATGGGCTCCCAGGCATATCGCGACATAGAAGCGCACAGGCGTCATGCTCGTGCACGTAACCCGTGTAGTTTGATGCAAACAGTCGGATTCTACCGTATTACAACGTGTGGGACCGCTTGTACGAGTGGCAGTTGCGCTTAAATCCTGTAATCGGATATATGAGCTCCCAAGTATATCGCGACATAGAAGCGCCCAGGCGTCATGCTCGTTCACGTAACCCGTGTAGTTTAATGCAAACAGACGGATTCTACCGCAATACAACGGGTGGGACCGTTAGTACGAGTGGCAGTTGCGTTTAAATCCTGTAATCGGATATATGGGCTCACAGGCATATCGCGAGATAAAAGCGCCCAGGCGTCATGCTCGCGCACTTAACCCGTGTAGTTTGACGCAAGCAGTCGGATTCTACCGGAATACAAGGTGTGGGACCGTTAGTACGAGTGGCAGTTGCGTTTAAATCCTGTAATCGGATATATGAGCTCCCAAGTATATCGCGAAATAGAAGCGCCCAGGCGTCATGCTCGCACACGTATCGAGTGTAGTTTGATGCAAACAGACGGATTCTACCGTAATACAACGTGTAGTTCCGCTTGTACGAGCGGCAGTTGCGTTTAAATCCTGTAATCGGACATATGAGCTCCCAAGTATATCGCGACATAGAAGCGCCCAGGCGTCATGCTCGCACACGTAACCCGTGTAGTTTGATGCAAACAGACGGAATCTACCGTAATAGAACGTGTGGGACCGCTTGTACGAGTGGCAGTTGCGTTTAAATCCTGTAATCGGATATATGGGCTCACAGGCATATCGCGAGATAAAAGCGCCCAGGCGTCATGCTCGCGCACTTAACCCGTGTAGTTTGACGCAAGCAGTCGGATTCTACCGGAATACAAGGTGTGGGACCGTTAGTACGAGTGGCAGTTGCGTTTAAATCCTGTAATCGGATATATGAGCTCCCAAGTATATCGCGAAATAGAAGCGCCCAGGCGTCATGCTCGCACACGTATCGAGTGTAGTTTGATGCAAACAGACGGATTCTACCGTAATACAACGTGTAGTTCCGCTTGTACGAGCGGCAGTTGCGTTTAAATCCTGTAATCGGACATATGAGCTCCCAAGTATATCGCGACATAGAAGCGCCCAGGCGTCATGCTCGCACACGTAACCCGTGTAGTTTGATGCAAACAGACGGAATCTACCGTAATAGAACGTGTGGGACCGCTTGTACGAGTGGCAGTTGCGTTTAAATCCTGTAATCGGATATATGGGCTCCCAGGCATATCGCTACATAGAAGCGCCCAGGCGTCATGCGAGCGCACATAACCCGTGTAGTTTAATGCAAACAGACGGATTCTACCGCAATACAACGTGTGGGACCGTTAGTACGAGTGGCAGTTGCGTTTAAATCCTGTAATCGGATACATGGGTTCACAGGCATATCGCGATATAGAACCGCACAGGCGTCATGCTCGCGCACGTAACCCGTGTAGTTTGATGCAAACAGTCAGATTCTACCGTATTACAATGTGTGGGACCGCTTGTACGAGTGGCAGTTGCGCTTAAATCCTGTAATCGGATATATGAGCCCCAAGTATATCGCGACATAGAAGCGCACAGGCGTCATGCTCGCGCACGTAACCCGTGTAGTTTGATGCAAGCAGTCGAATACTACCGTAACACAACCTGTGGGACCGCTAGTACGAGTGGCAGTTGCGTATAAATCCTGTAATCGGATATATGGGCTCCCAGGCATATCGCTACATAGAAGCGCCCAGGCGTCATGCGAGCGCACGTAACCCGTGTAGTTTGATGCAAACAGTCGGATACTACCGTAACACAACCTGTGGGACGGCTAGTACGAGTGGCAGTTGCGTATAAATCCTGTAATCGGATATATGGGCTCCCAGGCATATCGCGACATAGAAGCGCACAGGCGTCATGCTCGTGCACGTAACCCGTGTAGTTTGATGCAAACAGTCGGATTCTACCGTATTACAACGTGTGGGACCGCTTGTACGAGTGGCAGTTGCGCTTAAATCCTGTAATCGGATATATGAGCTCCCAAGTATATCGCGACATAGAAGCGCCCAGGCGTCATGCTCGTTCACGTAACCCGTGTAGTTTAATGCAAACAGACGGATTCTACCGCAATACAACGGGTGGGACCGTTAGTACGAGTGGCAGTTGCGTTTAAATCCTGTAATCGGATATATGGGCTCACAGGCATATCGCGAGATAAAAGCGCCCAGGCGTCATGCTCGCGCACTTAACCCGTGTAGTTTGACGCAAGCAGTCGGATTCTACCGGAATACAAGGTGTGGGACCGTTAGTACGAGTGGCAGTTGCGTTTAAATCCTGTAATCGGATATATGAGCTCCCAAGTATATCGCGAAATAGAAGCGCCCAGGCGTCATGCTCGCACACGTATCGAGTGTAGTTTGATGCAAACAGACGGATTCTACCGTAATACAACGTGTAGTTCCGCTTGTACGAGCGGCAGTTGCGTTTAAATCCTGTAATCGGACATATGAGCTCCCAAGTATATCGCGACATAGAAGCGCCCAGGCGTCATGCTCGCACACGTAACCCGTGTAGTTTGATGCAAACAGACGGAATCTACCGTAATAGAACGTGTGGGACCGCTTGTACGAGTGGCAGTTGCGTTTAAATCCTGTAATCGGATATATGGGCTCACAGGCATATCGCGAGATAAAAGCGCCCAGGCGTCATGCTCGCGCACTTAACCCGTGTAGTTTGACGCAAGCAGTCGGATTCTACCGGAATACAAGGTGTGGGACCGTTAGTACGAGTGGCAGTTGCGTTTAAATCCTGTAATCGGATATATGAGCTCCCAAGTATATCGCGAAATAGAAGCGCCCAGGCGTCATGCTCGCACACGTATCGAGTGTAGTTTGATGCAAACAGACGGATTCTACCGTAATACAACGTGTAGTTCCGCTTGTACGAGCGGCAGTTGCGTTTAAATCCTGTAATCGGACATATGAGCTCCCAAGTATATCGCGACATAGAAGCGCCCAGGCGTCATGCTCGCACACGTAACCCGTGTAGTTTGATGCAAACAGACGGAATCTACCGTAATAGAACGTGTGGGACCGCTTGTACGAGTGGCAGTTGCGTTTAAATCCTGTAATCGGATATATGGGCTCCCAGGCATATCGCTACATAGAAGCGCCCAGGCGTCATGCGAGCGCACATAACCCGTGTAGTTTGATGCAAACAGTCGGATACTACCGTAACACAACTCGTGGGACGGCTAGTACGAGTGGCAGTTGCGTATAAATCCTGTAATCGGATATATGGGCTCCCAGGCATATCGCGACATAGAAGCGCCCAGGCGTAATGCGCGCGCACGTAACCCGTGTAGTATGATGCAAACAGTCGGATTCTATCGTAATACAACGTGTGGGACTGCTTGTACGAGTGGCAGTTGCGTTTATATCCTGTAATCGGATACATGAGCTCCCAAGTATATCGCGACGTAGAAGAACCCAGGCGTCATGCTCGTTCACGTAACCCGTGTAGTTTAATGCAAACAGACGGATTCTACCGCAATACAACGTGTGGGACCGTTAGTACGAGTGGCAGTTGCGTTTAAATCCTGTAATCGGATATATGAGCCCCCAAGTATATCGCGACATAGAACCGCACAGGCGTCATGCTCGCGCACGTAACCCGTGTAGTTTGATGCAAACAGTCAGATTCCACCGTATTACAATGTGTGGGACCGCTTGTACGAGTGGCAGTTGCGCTTAAATCCTGTAATCGGATATATGAGCCCCCAAGTATATCGCGACATAGAAGCGCACAGGCGTCATGCTCGCGCACGTAACCCGTGTAGTTTGGTGCAAGCAGTCGGATACTACCGTAACACAACCTGTGGGACCGCTAGTACGAGTGGCAGTTGCGTATAAATCCTGTAATCGGATATATGGGCTCCCAGGCATATCGCGACATAGAAGCGCCCAGGCGTCATGCGCGCGCACGTAACCCGTGTAGTTTGATGCAAACAGTCGGATTCTATCGTAATACAACGTGTAGGACCGCTTGTACGAGTGGCAGTTGCGTTTAAATGCTGTAATCGGATATATGAGCCCCCAAGTATATCGCGACATAGAAGCGCACAGGCGTCATGCTCGTGCACGTAACCCGTGTAGTTTAATGCAAACAGACGGATTCTACCGCAATACAACGGGTGGGACCGTTAGTACGAGTGGCAGTTGCGTTTAAATCCTGTAATCGGATATATGGGCTCACAGGCATATCGCGAGATAAAAGCGCCCAGGCGTCATGCTCGCGCACTTAACCCGTGTAGTTTGACGCAAGCAGTCGGATTCTACCGGAATACAAGGTGTGGGACCGTTAGTACGAGTGGCAGTTGCGTTTAAATCCTGTAATCGGATATATGAGCTCCCAAGTATATCGCGAAATAGAAGCGCCCAGGCGTCATGCTCGCACACGTATCGAGTGTAGTTTGATGCAAACAGACGGATTCTACCGTAATACAACGTGTAGTTCCGCTTGTACGAGCGGCAGTTGCGTTTAAATCCTGTAATCGGACATATGAGCTCCCAAGTATATCGCGACATAGAAGCGCCCAGGCGTCATGCTCGCACACGTAACCCGTGTAGTTTGATGCAAACAGACGGAATCTACCGTAATAGAACGTGTGGGACCGCTTGTACGAGTGGCAGTTGCGTTTAAATCCTGTAATCGGATATATGGGCTCCCAGGCATATCGCTACATAGAAGCGCCCAGGCGTAATGCGCGCGCACGTAACCCGTGTAGTATGATGCAAACAGTCGGATACTATCGTAATACAACGTGTGGGACTGCTTGTACGAGTGGCAGTTGCGTTTATATCCTGTAATCGGATACATGAGTTCCCAAGTATATCGCGACGTAGAAGAACCCAGGCGTCATGCTCGTTCACGTAACCCGTGTAGTTTAATGCAAACAGACGGATTCTACCGCAATACAACGTGTGGGACCGTTAGTACGAGTGGCAGTTGCGTTTAAATCCTGTAATCGGATACATGGGTTCACAGGCATATCGCGATATAGAACCGCACAGGCGTCATGCTCGCGCACGTAACCCGTGTAGTTTGATGCAAACAGTCAGATTCTACCGTATTACAATGTGTGGGACCGCTTGTACGAGTGGCAGTTGCGCTTAAATCCTGTAATCGGATATATGAGCCCCAAGTATATCGCGACATAGAAGCGCACAGGCGTCATGCTCGCGCACGTAACCCGTGTAGTTTGATGCAAACAGTCGGATACTACCGTAACACAACCTGTGGGACGGCTAGTACGAGTGGCAGTTGCGTATAAATACTGTAATCGGATATATGGGCTCCCAGGCATATCGCGACATAGAAGCGCACAGGCGTCATGCTCGTGCACGTAACCCGTGTAGTTTGATGCAAACAGTCGGATTCTACCGTATTACAACGTGTGGGACCGCTTGTACGAGTGGCAGTTGCGCTTAAATCCTGTAATCGGATATATGAGCTCCCAAGTATATCGCGACATAGAAGCGCCCAGGCGTCATGCTCGTTCACGTAACCCGTGTAGTTTAATGCAAACAGACGGATTCTACCGCAATACAACGGGTGGGACCGTTAGTACGAGTGGCAGTTGCGTTTAAATCCTGTAATCGGATATATGGGCTCACAGGCATATCGCGAGATAAAAGCGCCCAGGCGTCATGCTCGCGCACTTAACCCGTGTAGTTTGACGCAAGCAGTCGGATTCTACCGGAATACAAGGTGTGGGACCGTTAGTACGAGTGGCAGTTGCGTTTAAATCCTGTAATCGGATATATGAGCTCCCAAGTATATCGCGAAATAGAAGCGCCCAGGCGTCATGCTCGCACACGTATCGAGTGTAGTTTGATGCAAACAGACGGATTCTACCGTAATACAACGTGTAGTTCCGCTTGTACGAGCGGCAGTTGCGTTTAAATCCTGTAATCGGATACATGGGTTCACAGGCATATCGCGATATAGAACCGCACAGGCGTCATGCTCGCGCACGTAACCCGTGTAGTTTGATGCAAACAGTCAGATTCTACCGTATTACAATGTGTGGGACCGCTTGTACGAGTGGCAGTTGCGCTTAAATCCTGTAATCGGATATATGAGCCCCAAGTATATCGCGACATAGAAGCGCACAGGCGTCATGCTCGCGCACGTAACCCGTGTAGTTTGATGCAAGCAGTCGAATACTACCGTAACACAACCTGTGGGACCGCTAGTACGAGTGGCAGTTGCGTATAAATCCTGTAATCGGATATATGGGCTCCCAGGCATATCGCGACATAGAAGCGCCCAGGCGTCATGCGCGCGCACGTATCCCGTGTAGTTTGATGCAAACAGTCGGATTCTATCGTAATACAACGTGTAGGACTGCTTGTACGAGTGGCAGTTGCGTTTAAATCCTGTAATCGGATATATGAGCTCCCAAGTATATCGCGAAATAGAAGCGCCCAGGCGTCATGCTCGCACACGTATCGAGTGTAGTTTGATGCAAACAGACGGATTCTACCGTAATACAACGTGTAGTTCCGCTTGTACGAGCGGCAGTTGCGTTTAAATCCTGTAATCGGACATATGAGCTCCCAAGTATATCGCGACATAGAAGCGCCCAGGCGTCATGCTCGCACACGTAACCCGTGTAGTTTGATGCAAACAGACGGAATCTACCGTAATAGAACGTGTGGGACCGCTTGTACGAGTGGCAGTTGCGTTTAAATCCTGTAATCGGATATATGGGCTCCCAGGCATATCGCTACATAGAAGCGCCCAGGCGTCATGCGAGCGCACGTAACCCGTGTAGTTTGATGCAAACAGTCGGATACTACCGTAACACAACCTGTGGGACGGCTAGTACGAGTGGCAGTTGCGTATAAATCCTGTAATCGGATATATGGGCTCCCAGGCATATCGCGACATAGAAGCGCCCAGGCGTAATGCGCGCGCACGTAACCCGTGTAGTATGATGCAAACAGTCGGATTCTATCGTAATACAACGTGTGGGACTGCTTGTACGAGTGGCAGTTGCGTTTATATCCTGTAATCGGATACATGAGCTCCCAAGTATATCGCGACGTAGAAGAACCCAGGCGTCATGCTCGTTCACGTAACCCGTGTAGTTTAATGCAAACAGACGGATTCTACCGCAATACAACGGGTGGGACCGTTAGTACGAGTGGCAGTTGCGTTTAAATCCTGTAATCGGATATATGGGCTCACAGGCATATCGCGAGATAAAAGCGCCCAGGCGTCATGCTCGCGCACTTAACCCGTGTAGTTTGACGCAAGCAGTCGGATTCTACCGGAATACAACGCGTGGGACCGTTAGTACGAGTGGCAGTTGCGTTTAAATCCTGTAATCGGATATATGAGCTCCCAAGTACATCGCGAAATAGAAGCGCCCAGGCGTCATGCTCGCACACGTATCGAGTGTAGTTTGATGCAAACAGACGGATTCTACCGTAATACAACGTGTAGTTTCGCTTGTACGAGCGGCAGTTGCGTTTAAATCCTGTAATCGGACATATGAGCTCCCAAGTATATCGCGACATAGAAGCGCCCAGGCGTCATGCTCGCACACGTAACCCGTGTAGTCTGATGCAAACAGACGGAATCTACCGTAATAGAACGTGTGGGACCGCTTGTACGAGTGGCAGTTGCGTTTAAATCCTGTAATCGGATATATGGGCTCCCAGGCATAACGCTACATAGAAGCGCCCAGGCGTCATGCGAGCGCACGTAACCCGTGTAGTTTGATGCAAACAGTCGGATACTACCGTAACACAACCTGTGGGACCGCTAGTACGAGTGGCAGTTGCGTATAAATCCTGTAATCGGATATATGGGCTCCCAGGCATATCGCTACATAGAAGCGCCCAGGCGTAATGCGCGCGCACGTAACCCGTGTAGTTTGATGAAAGCAGTCGGATTCTACCGTATTACAACGTGTGGGACCGCTTGTACGAGTGGCAGTTGCGCTTAAATCCTGTAATCGGATATATGAGCCCCCAAGTATATCGCGTCGTAGAAGCGCCCAGGCGTCATGCTCGTTCACGTAACCCGTGTAGTTTAATGCAAACAGACGGATTCTACCGCAATACAACGTGTGGGACCGTTAGTACGAGTGGCAGTTGCGTTTAAATCCTGTAATCGGATATATGAGCCCCCAAGTATATCGCGACATAGAACCGCACAGGCGTCATGCTCGCGCACGTAACCCGTGTAGTTTGATGCAAACAGTCAGATTCTACCGTATTACAATGTGTGGGACCGCTTGTATGAGTGGCAGTTGCGCTTAAATCCTGTAATCGGATATATGAGCCCCAAGTATATCGCGACATAGAAGCGCACAGGCGTCATGCTCGCGCACGTAACTCGTGTAGTTTGATGCAAGCAGTCGAATACTACCGTAACACAACCTGTGGGACCGCTAGTACGAGTGGCAGTTGCGTATAAATCCTGTAATCGGATGTATGGGCTCCCAGGCATATCGCGACATAGAAGCGCCCAGGCGTCATGCGCGCGCACGTAACCCGTGTAGTTTGATGCAAACAGTCGGATTCTATCGTAATACAACGTGTAGGACCGCTTGTACGAGTGGCAGTTGCGTTTAAATCCTGTAATCGGATATATGAGCCCCCAAGTATATCGCGACATAGAAGCGCACAGGCGTCATGCTCGTGCACGTAACCCGTGTAGTTTGATGCAAACAGTCGGATTCTACCGTATTACAACGTGTGGGACCGCTTGTACGAGTGGCAGTTGCGCTTAAATCCTGTAATCGGATATATGAGCTCCCAAGTATATCGCGACATAGAAGCGCCCAGGCGTCATGCTCGTTCACGTAACCCGTGTAGTTTAATGCAAACAGACGGATTCTACCGCAATACAACGGGTGGGACCGTTAGTACGAGTGGCAGTTGCGTTTAAATCCTGTAATCGGATATATGGGCTCACAGGCATATCGCGAGATAAAAGCGCCCAGGCGTCATGCTCGCGCACTTAACCCGTGTAGTTTGACGCAAGCAGTCGGATTCTACCGGAATACAAGGTGTGGGACCGTTAGTACGAGTGGCAGTTGCGTTTAAATCCTGTAATCGGATATATGAGCTCCCAAGTATATCGCGAAATAGAAGCGCCCAGGCGTCATGCTCGCACACGTATCGAGTGTAGTTTGATGCAAACAGACGGATTCTACCGTAATACAACGTGTAGTTCCGCTTGTACGAGCGGCAGTTGCGTTTAAATCCTGTAATCGGACATATGAGCTCCCAAGTATATCGCGACATAGAAGCGCCCAGGCGTCATGCTCGCACACGTAACCCGTGTAGTTTGATGCAAACAGACGGAATCTACCGTAATAGAACGTGTGGGACCGCTTGTACGAGTGGCAGTTGCGTTTAAATCCTGTAATCGGATATATGGGCTCCCAGGCATATCGCTACATAGAAGCGCCCAGGCGTCATGCGAGCGCACGTAACCCGTGTAGTTTGATGCAAACAGTCGGATACTACCGTAACACAACCTGTGGGACGGCTAGTACGAGTGGCAGTTGCGTATAAATCCTGTAATCGGATATATGGGCTCCCAGGCATATCGCGACATAGAAGCGCCCAGGCGTAATGCGCGCGCACGTAACCCGTGTAGTATGATGCAAACAGTCGGATTCTATCGTAATACAACGTGTGGGACTGCTTGTACGAGTGGCAGTTGCGTTTATATCCTGTAATCGGATACATGAGTTCCCAAGTATATCGCGACGTAGAAGAACCCAGGCGTCATGCTCGTTCACGTAACCCGTGTAGTTTAATGCAAACAGACGGATTCTACCGCAATACAACGTGTGGGACCGTTAGTACGAGTGGCAGTTGCGTTTAAATCCTGTAATCGGATATATGAGCCCCCAAGTATATCGCGACATAGAACCGCACAGGCGTCATGCTCGCGCACGTAACCCGTGTAGTTTGATGCAAACAGTCAGATTCTACCGTATTACAATGTGTGGGACCGCTTGTACGAGTGGCAGTTGCGCTTAAATCCTGTAATCGGATATATGAGCCCCCAAGTATATCGCGACATAGAAGCGCACAGGCGTCATGCTCGCGCACGTAACCCGTGTAGTTTGGTGCAAGCAGTCGGATACTACCGTAACACAACCTGTGGGACCGCTAGTACGAGTGGCAGTTGCGTATAAATCCTGTAATCGGATATATGGGCTCCCAGGCATATCGCGACATAGAAGCGCCCAGGCGTCATGCGCGCGCACGTAACCCGTGTAGTTTGATGCAAACAGTCGGATTCTATCGTAATACAACGTGTAGGAACGCTTGTACGAGTGGCAGTTGCGTTTAAATGCTGTAATCGGATATATGAGCCCCCAAGTATATCGCGCCATAGAAGCGCACAGGCGTCATGCTCGTGCACGTAACCCGTGTAGTTTGATGCAAACAGTCGGATTCTATCGTAATACAACGTGCGGGACCGTTTGTACGAGTGGCAGTTGCGTTTAAATCCTGTAATCGGATATATGGGCTCCCAGGCATATCGCGACATAGAAGCGCCCAGGCGTCATGCTCGCATGCGTAACCCGTGTAGTTTGATGCAAACAGTCGGATTCTACCGTATTACACGTGTGAGACCGTTCGTACGCGTGGCAGTAGCGTTTAAGTCCTGTAATCGGATATATGAGCCCCCAAGTATATCGCGACATAGAAGCGCACAGGCGTCATGCTCGCGCACGTAACCCGTGTAGTATGATGCAAACAGTCGGATTCTATCGTAATACAACGTGTGGGACTGCTTGTACGAGTGGCAGTTGCGTTTATATCCTGTAATCGGATACATGAGCTCCCAAGTATATCGCGACGTAGAAGCGCCCAGGCGTCATGCTCGTTCACGTAACCCGTGTAGTTTAATGCAAACAGACGGATTCTACCGCAATACAACGTGTGGGACCGTTAGTACGAGTGGCAGTTGCGTTTAAATCCTGTAATCGGATATATGAGCCCCCAAGTATATCGCGACATAGAAGCGCACAGGCGTCATGCTCGCGCACGTAACCCGTGTAGTTTGATGCAAGCAGTCGGATACTACCGTAACACAACCTGTGGGACCGCTAGTACGAGTGGCAGTTGCGTATAAATCCTGTAATCGGATATATGGGCTCCCAGGCATATCGCGACATAGACGCGCCCAGGCGTCATGCGCGCGCACGTAACCCGTGTAGTTTGATGCAAACAGTCGGATTCTACCGCAATACAACGTGTGGGACCGTTAGTACGAGTGGCAGTTGCGTTTAAATCCTGTAATCGGATATATGGGCTCCCAGGCATATCGCGACATAGAAGCGCCCAGGCGTCATGCTCGCCCACGTATTCAGTGTTGTTTGATACAAACAGTCGGATTCTAGCGCAATACAACGTGCGGGACCGTTTGTACGAGTGGCAGTTGCGTTTAAATCCTGTAATCGGATATATGGGCTCCCAGGCATATCGCGACATAGAAGCGCCCAGGCGTAATGCGCGCGCACGTAACCCGTGTAGTATGATGCAAACAGTCGGATTCTATCGTAATACAACGTGTGGGACTGCTTGTACGAGTGGCAGTTGCGTTTATATCCTGTAATCGGATACATGAGCTCCCAAGTATATCGCGACGTAGAAGCGCCCAGGCGTCATGCTCGTTCACGTAACCCGTGTAGTTTAATGCAAACAGACGGATTCTACCGCAATACAACGTGTGGGACCGTTAGTACGAGTGGCAGTTGCGTTTAAATCCTGTAATCGGATATATGAGCCCCCAAGTATATCGCGACATAGAAGCGCACAGGCGTCATGCTCGCGCACGTAACCCGTGTAGTTTGATGCAAGCAGTCGGATACTACCGTAACACAACCTGTGGGACCGCTAGTACGAGTGGCAGTTGCGTATAAATCCTGTAATCGGATATATGGGCTCCCAGGCATATCGCGACACAGAAGCGCCCAGGCGTCATGCTCGCGCACGTATTCAGTGTTGTTTGATACAAACAGTCGGATTCTAGCGCAATACAACGTGCGGGACCGTTTGTACGAGTGGCAGTTGCGTTTAAATCCTGTAATCGGATATATGGGCTCCCAGGCATATCGCGACATAGAAGCGCCCAGGCGTCATGCTCGCATACGTAACCCGTGTAGTTTGATGCAAACAGTCGGATTCTACCGTATTACACGTGTGAGACCGTTCGTACGCGTGGCAGTAGCGTTTAAGTCCTGTAATCGGATATATGAGCCCCCAAGTATATCGCGACATAGAAGCGCACAGGCGTCATGCTCGCGCACGTAACCCGTGTAGTTTGATACAAACAGTCGGATACTACCGTAACACAACCTGTGGGACCGCTAGTACGAGTGGCAGTTGCGTATAAATCCTGTAATCGGATATATGGGCTCCCAGGCATATCGCGACATAGAAGCGCCCAGGCGTCATGCGCGCGCACGTAACCCGTGTAGTTTGATGCAAACAGTCGGATTCTATCGTAATACAACGTGTAGGACCGCTTGTACGAGTGGCAGTTGCGCTTAAATCCTGTAATCGGATATATGAGCCCCCAAGTATATCGCGACATAGAAGCGAACAGGCGTCATGCTCGCGCACGTAACCCGTGTAGTTTGATGCAAGCAGTCGGATACTACCGTAACACAACCTGTGGGACCGCTAGTACGAGTGGCAGTTGCGTATAAATCCTGTAATCGGATATATGGGCTCCCAGGCATATCGCGACATAGAAGCGCCCAGGCGTCATGCGCGTGCACGTAACCCGTGTAGTTTGATGCAAACAGTCGGATTCTATCGTAATACAACGTGCGGGACCGTTTGTACGAGTGGCAGTTGCGTTTAAATCCTGTAATCGGATATATGGGCTCCCAGGCATATCGCGACATAGAAGCGCCCAGGCGTCATGCTCGCATACGTAACCCGTGTAGTTTGATGCAAACAGTCGGATTCTACCGTATTACACGTGTGAGACCGTTCGTACGCGTGGCAGTAGCGTTTAAGTCCTGTAATCGGATATATGAGCCCCCAAGTATATCGCGACATAGAAGCGCACAGGCGTCATGCTCGCGCACGTAACCCGTGTAGTTTGATGCAAACAGTCGGATTCTATCGTAATACAACGTGTAGGACCGCTTGTACGAGTGGCAGTTGCGTTTAAATCCTGTAATCGGATATATGAGCCCCCAAGTATATCGCGACATAGAAGCGCACAGGCGTCATGCTCGTGCACGTAACCCGTGTAGTTTGATGCAAACAGTCGGATTCTATCGTAATACAACGTGTAGGACCGCTTGTACGAGTGGCAGTTGCGTTTAAATCCTGTAATCGGATATATGAGCTCCCAAGTATATCGCGAAATAGAAGCGCCCAGGCGTCATGCTCGCACACGTATCGAGTGTAGTTTGATGCAAACTGACGGATTCTACCGTAATACAACGTGTAGTTCCGCTTGTACGAGCGGCAGTTGCGTTTAAATCCTGTAATCGGACATATGAGCTCCCAAGTATATCGCGACATAGAAGCGCCCAGGCGTCATGCTCGCACACGTAACCCGTGTAGTTTGATGCAAACAGACGGAATCTACCGTAATAGAACGTGTGGGACCGCTTGTACGAGTGGCAGTTGCGTTTAAATCCTGTAATCGGATATATGGGCTCCCAGGCATATCGCTACATAGAAGCGCCCAGGCGTCATGCGAGCGCACGTAACCCGTGTAGTTTGATGCAAACAGTCGGATACTACCGTAACACAACCTGTGGGACCGCTAGTACGAGTGGCAGTTGCGTATAAATCCTGTAATCGGATATATGGGCTCCCAGGCATATCGCTACATAGAAGCGCCCAGGCGTAATGCGCGCGCACGTAACCCGTGTAGTTTGATGCAAGCAGTCGGATTCTACCGTATTACAACGTGTGGGACCGCTAGTACGAGTGGCAGTTGCGCTTAAATCCTGTAATCGGATACATGGGTTCACAGGCATATCGCGACACAGAAGCGCCCAGGCGTCATGCTCGCGCACGTATTCAGTGTTGTTTGATACAAACAGTCGGATTCTAGCGCAATACAACGTGCGGGACCGTTTGTACGAGTGGCAGTTGCGTTTAAATCCTGTAATCGGATATATGGGCTCCCAGGGATATCGCGACATAGAAGCGCCCAGGCGTCATGCTCGCCCACGTATTCAGTGTTGTTTGATACAAACAGTCGGATTCTAGCGCAATACAACGTGCGGGACCGTTTGTACGAGTGGCAGTTGCGTTTAAATCCTGTAATCGGATATATGGGCTCCCAGGCATATCGCGACATAGAAGCGCCCAGGCGTAATGCGCGCGCACGTAACCCGTGTAGTATGATGCAAACAGTCGGATTCTATCGTAATACAACGTGTGGGACTGCTTGTACGAGTGGCAGTTGCGCTTAAATCCTGTAATCGGATATATGAGCCCCCAAGTATATCGCGACATAGAAGCGAACAGGCGTCATGCTCGCGCACGTAACCCGTGTAGTTTGATGCAAGCAGTCGGATACTACCGTAACACAACCTGTGGGACCGCTAGTACGAGTGGCAGTTGCGTATAAATCCTGTAATCGGATATATGGGCTCCCAGGCATATCGCGACATAGAAGCGCCCAGGCGTCATGCGCGTGCACGTAACCCGTGTAGTTTGATGCAAACAGTCGGATTCTATCGTAATACAACGTGCGGGACCGTTTGTACGAGTGGCAGTTGCGTTTAAATCCTGTAATCGGATATATGGGCTCCCAGGCATATCGCGACATAGAAGCGCCCAGGCGTCATGCTCGCATACGTAACCCGTGTAGTTTGATGCAAACAGTCGGATTCTACCGTATTACACGTGTGAGACCGTTCGTACGCGTGGCAGTAGCGTTTAAGTCCTGTAATCGGATATATGAGCCCCCAAGTATATCGCGACATAGAAGCGCACAGGCGTCATGCTCGCGCACGTAACCCGTGTAGTTTGATGCAAACAGTCGGATTCTATCGTAATACAACGTGTAGGACCGCTTGTACGAGTGGCAGTTGCGTTTAAATCCTGTAATCGGATATATGAGCCCCCAAGTATATCGCGACATAGAAGCGCACAGGCGTCATGCTCGTGCACGTAACCCGTGTAGTTTGATGCAAACAGTCGGATTCTATCGTAATACAACGTGTAGGACCGCTTGTACGAGTGGCAGTTGCGTTTAAATCCTGTAATCGGATATATGAGCTCCCAAGTATATCGCGAAATAGAAGCGCCCAGGCGTCATGCTCGCACACGTATCGAGTGTAGTTTGATGCAAACAGACGGATTCTACCGTAATACAACGTGTAGTTCCGCTTGTACGAGCGGCAGTTGCGTTTAAATCCTGTAATCGGACATATGAGCTCCCAAGTATATCGCGACATAGAAGCGCCCAGGCGTCATGCTCGCACACGTAACCCGTGTAGTTTGATGCAAACAGACGGAATCTACCGTAATAGAACGTGTGGGACCGCTTGTACGAGTGGCAGTTGCGTTTAAATCCTGTAATCGGATATATGGGCTCCCAGGCATATCGCTACATAGAAGCGCCCAGGCGTCATGCGAGCGCACGTAACCCGTGTAGTTTGATGCAAACAGTCGGATACTACCGTAACACAACCTGTGGGACCGCTAGTACGAGTGGCAGTTGCGTATAAATCCTGTAATCGGATATATGGGCTCCCAGGCATATCGCTACATAGAAGCGCCCAGGCGTAATGCGCGCGCACGTAACCCGTGTAGTTTGATGCAAGCAGTCGGATTCTACCGTATTACAACGTGTGGGACCGCTAGTACGAGTGGCAGTTGCGCTTAAATCCTGTAATCGGATACATGGGTTCACAGGCATATCGCGACACAGAAGCGCCCAGGCGTCATGCTCGCGCACGTATTCAGTGTTGTTTGATACAAACAGTCGGATTCTAGCGCAATACAACGTGCGGGACCGTTTGTACGAGTGGCAGTTGCGTTTAAATCCTGTAATCGGATATATGGGCTCCCAGGGATATCGCGACATAGAAGCGCCCAGGCGTCATGCTCGCCCACGTATTCAGTGTTGTTTGATACAAACAGTCGGATTCTAGCGCAATACAACGTGCGGGACCGTTTGTACGAGTGGCAGTTGCGTTTAAATCCTGTAATCGGATATATGGGCTCCCAGGCATATCGCGACATAGAAGCGCCCAGGCGTAATGCGCGCGCACGTAACCCGTGTAGTATGATGCAAACAGTCGGATTCTATCGTAATACAACGTGTGGGACTGCTTGTACGAGTGGCAGTTGCGTTTATATCCTGTAATCGGATACATGAGCTCCCAAGTATATCGCGACGTAGAAGCGCCCAGGCGTCATGCTCGTTCACGTAACCCGTGTAGTTTAATGCAAACAGACGGATTCTACCGCAATACAACGTGTGGGACCGTTAGTACGAGTGGCAGTTGCGTTTAAATCCTGTAATCGGATATATGAGCCCCCAAGTATATCGCGACATAGAAGCGCACAGGCGTCATGCTCGCGCACGTAACCCGTGTAGTTTGATGCAAGCAGTCGGATACTACCGTAACACAACCTGTGGGACCGCTAGTACGAGTGGCAGTTGCGTATAAATCCTGTAATCGGATATATGGGCTCCCAGGCATATCGCGACACAGAAGCGCCCAGGCGTCATGCTCGCGCACGTATTCAGTGTTGTTTGATACAAACAGTCGGATTCTAGCGCAATACAACGTGCGGGACCGTTTGTACGAGTGGCAGTTGCGTTTAAATCCTGTAATCGGATATATGGGCTCCCAGGCATATCGCGACATAGAAGCGCCCAGGCGTCATGCTCGCCCACGTATTCAGTGTTGTTTGATACAAACAGTCGGATTCTAGCGCAATACAACGTGCGGGACCGTTTGTACGAGTGGCAGTTGCGTTTAAATCCTGTAATCGGATATATGGGCCCCCAGGCATATCGCGACATAGAAGCGCCCAGGCGTAATGCGCGCGCACGTAACCCGTGTAGTATGATGTAAACAGTCGGATTCTATCGTAATACAACGTGTGGGACTGCTTGTACGAGTGGCAGTTGCGCTTAAATCCTGTAATCGGATATATGAGCCCCCAAGTATATCGCGACATAGAAGCGAACAGGCGTCATGCTCGCGCACGTAACCCGTGTAGTTTGATGCAAGCAGTCGGATACTACCGTAACACAACCTGTGGGACCGCTAGTACGAGTGGCAGTTGCGTATAAATCCTGTAATCGGATATATGGGCTCCCAGGCATATCGCGACATAGAAGAGCCCAGGCGTCATGCGCGTGCACGTAACCCGTGTAGTTTGATGCAAACAGTCGGATTCTATCGTAATACAACGTGCGGGACCGTTTGTACGAGTGGCAGTTGCGCTTAAATCCTGTAATCGGATATATGAGCCTCCAAGTATATCGCGACATAGAAGCGAACAGGCGTCATGCTCGCGCACGTAACCCGTGTAGTTTGATGCAAGCAGTCGGATACTACCGTAACACAACCTGTGGGACCGCTAGTACGAGTGGCAGTTGCGTATAAATCCTGTAATCGGATATATGGGCTCCCAGGCATATCGCGACATAGAAGCGCCCAGGCGTCATGCGCGTGCACGTAACCCGTGTAATTTGATGCAAACAGTCGGATTCTATCGTAATACAACGTGCGGGACCGTTTGTACGAGTGGCAGTTGCGTTTAAATCCTGTAATCGGATATATGGGCTCCCAGGTATATCGCGACATAGAAGCGCCCAGGCGTCATGCTCGCATACGTAACCCGTGTAGTTTGATGCAAACAGTCGGATTCTACCGTATTACACGTGTGAGACCGTTCGTACGCGTGGCAGTAGCGTTTAAGCCCTGTAATCGGATATATGAGCCCCCAAGTATATCGCGACATAGAAGCGCACAGGCGTCATGCTCGCGCACGTAACCCGTGTAGTTTGATACAAACAGTCGGATACTACCGTAACACAACCTGTGGGACCGCTAGTACGAGTGGCAGTTGCGTATAAATCCTGTAATCGGATATATGGGCTCCCAGGCATATCGCGACATAGAAGCGCCCAGGCGTCATGCGCGCGCACGTAACCCGTGTAGTTTGATGCAAACAGTCGGATTCTATCGTAATACAACGTGTAGGACCGCTTGTACGAGTGGCAGTTGCGCTTAAATCCTGTAATCGGATATATGAGCCCCCAAGTATATCGCGACATAGAAGCGCACAGGCGTCATGCTCGTGCACGTAACCCGTGTAGTTTGATGCAAACAGTCGGATTCTATCGTAATACAACGTGTAGGACCGCTTGTACGAGTGGCAGTTGCGTTTAAATCCTGTAATCGGATATATGAGCCCCCAAGTATATCGCGACATAGAAGCGCACAGGCGTCATGCTCGTGCACGTAACCCGTGTAGTTTGATGCAAACAGTCGGATTCTACCGCAATACAACGGGTGGGACCGTTAGTACGAGTGGCAGTTGCGTTTAAATCCTGTAATCGGATATATGGGCTCACAGGCATATCGCGAGATAAAAGCGCCCAGGCGTCATGCTCGCGCACTTAACCCGTGTAGTTTGACGCAAGCAGTCGGATTCTACCGGAATACAACGTGTGGGACCGTTAGTACGAGTGGCAGTTGCGTTTAAATCCTGTAATCGGATATATGAGCTCCCAAGTATATCGCGAAATAGAAGCGCCCAGGCGTCATGCTCGCACACGTATCGAGTGTAGTTTGATGCAAACAGACGGATTCTACCGTAATACAACGTGTAGTTCCGCTTGTACGAGCGGCAGTTGCGTTTAAATCCTGTAATCGGACATATGAGCTCCCAAGTATATCGCGACATAGAAGCGCCCAGGCGTCATGCTCGCACACGTAACCCGTGTAGTTTGATGCAAACAGACGGAATCTACCGTAATAGAACGTGTGGGACCGCTTGTACGAGTGGCAGTTGCGTTTAAATCCTGTAATCGGATATATGGGCTCCCAGGCATATCGCTACATAGAAGCGCCCAGGCGTCATGCGAGCGCACGTAACCCGTGTAGTTTGATGCAAACAGTCGGATACTACCGTAACACAACCTGTGGGACCGCTAGTACGAGTGGCAGTTGCGTATAAATCCTGTAATCGGATATATGGGCTCCCAGGCATATCGCTACATAGAAGCGCCCAGGCGTAATGCGCGCGCACGTAACCCGTGTAGTTTGATGCAAGCAGTCGGATTCTACCGTATTACAACGTGTGGGACCGCTAGTACGAGTGGCAGTTGCGCTTAAATCCTGTAATCGGATACATGGGTTCACAGGCATATCGCGACACAGAAGCGCCCAGGCGTCATGCTCGCGCACGTATTCAGTGTTGTTTGATACAAACAGTCGGATTCTAGCGCAATACAACGTGCGGGACCGTTTGTACGAGTGGCAGTTGCGTTTAAATCCTGTAATCGGATATATGGGCTCCCAGGGATATCGCGACATAGAAGCGCCCAGGCGTCATGCTCGCCCACGTATTCAGTGTTGTTTGATACAAACAGTCGGATTCTATCGGAATACAACGTGTAGGACCGCTTGTACGAGTGGCAGTTGCGTTTAAATCCTGTAATCGGATATATGGGCTCCCAGGCATATCGCGACATAGAAGCGCCCAGGCGTAATGCGCGCGCACGTAACCCGTGTAGTATGATGCAAACAGTCGGATTCTATCGTAATACAACGTGTGGGACTGCTTGTACGAGTGGCAGTTGCGTTTATATCCTGTAATCGGATACATGAGCTCCCAAGTATATCGCGACGTAGAAGCGCCCAGGCGTCATGCTCGTTCACGTAACCCGTGTAGTTTAATGCAAACAGACGGATTCTACCGCAATACAACGTGTGGGACCGTTAGTACGAGTGGCAGTTGCGTTTAAATCCTGTAATCGGATATATGAGCCCCCAAGTATATCGCGACATAGAAGCGCACAGGCGTCATGCTCGCGCACGTAACCCGTGTAGTTTGATGCAAGCAGTCGGATACTACCGTAACACAACCTGTGGGACCGCTAGTACGAGTGGCAGTTGCGTATAAATCCTGTAATCGGATATATGGGCTCCCAGGCATATCGCGACACAGAAGCGCCCAGGCGTCATGCTCGCGCACGTATTCAGTGTTGTTTGATACAAACAGTCGGATTCTAGCGCAATACAACGTGCGGGACCGTTTGTACGAGTGGCAGTTGCGTTTAAATCCTGTAATCGGATATATGGGCTCCCAGGCATATCGCGACATAGAAGCGCCCAGGCGTCATGCTCGCCCACGTATTCAGTGTTGTTTGATACAAACAGTCGGATTCTAGCGCAATACAACGTGCGGGACCGTTTGTACGAGTGGCAGTTGCGTTTAAATCCTGTAATCGGATATATGGGCCCCCAGGCATATCGCGACATAGAAGCGCCCAGGCGTAATGCGCGCGCACGTAACCCGTGTAGTATGATGTAAACAGTCGGATTCTATCGTAATACAACGTGTGGGACTGCTTGTACGAGTGGCAGTTGCGCTTAAATCCTGTAATCGGATATATGAGCCCCCAAGTATATCGCGACATAGAAGCGAACAGGCGTCATGCTCGCGCACGTAACCCGTGTAGTTTGATGCAAGCAGTCGGATACTACCGTAACACAACCTGTGGGACCGCTAGTACGAGTGGCAGTTGCGTATAAATCCTGTAATCGGATATATGGGCTCCCAGGCATATCGCGACATAGAAGCGCCCAGGCGTCATGCGCGTGCACGTAACCCGTGTAGTTTGATGCAAACAGTCGGATTCTATCGTAATACAACGTGCGGGACCGTTTGTACGAGTGGCAGTTGCGTTTAAATCCTGTAATCGGATATATGGGCTCCCAGGTATATCGCGACATAGAAGCGCCCAGGCGTCATGCTCGCATACGTAACCCGTGTAGTTTGATGCAAACAGTCGGATTCTACCGTATTACACGTGTGAGACCGTTCGTACGCGTGGCAGTAGCGTTTAAGTCCTGTAATCGGATATATGAGCCCCCAAGTATATCGCGACATAGAAGCGCACAGGCGTCATGCTCGCGCACGTAACCCGTGTAGTTTGATACAAACAGTCGGATACTACCGTAACACAACCTGTGGGACCGCTAGTACGAGTGGCAGTTGCGTATAAATCCTGTAATCGGATATATGGGCTCCCAGGCATATCGCGACATAGAAGCGCCCAGGCGTCATGCGCGCGCACGTAACCCGTGTAGTTTGATGCAAACAGTCGGATTCTATCGTAATACAACGTGTAGGACCGCTTGTACGAGTGGCAGTTGCGCTTAAATCCTGTAATCGGATATATGAGCCCCCAAGTATATCGCGACATAGAAGCGAACAGGCGTCATGCTCGCGCACGTAACCCGTGTAGTTTGATGCAAGCAGTCGGATACTACCGTAACACAACCTGTGGGACCGCTAGTACGAGTGGCAGTTGCGTATAAATCCTGTAATCGGATATATGGGCTCCCAGGCATATCGCGACATAGAAGCGCCCAGGCGTCATGCGCGTGCACGTAACCCGTGTAGTTTGATGCAAACAGTCGGATTCTATCGTAATACAACGTGCGGGACCGTTTGTACGAGTGGCAGTTGCGTTTAAATCCTGTAATCGGATATATGGGCTCCCAGGCATATCGCGACATAGAAGCGCCCAGGCGTCATGCTCGCATACGTAACCCGTGTAGTTTGATGCAAACAGTCGGATTCTACCGTATTACACGTGTGAGACCGTTCGTACGCGTGGCAGTAGCGTTTAAGTCCTGTAATCGGATATATGAGCCCCCAAGTATATCGCGACATAGAAGCGCACAGGCGTCATGCTCGCGCACGTAACCCGTGTAGTTTGATGCAAACAGTCGGATTCTATCGTAATACAACGTGTAGGACCGCTTGTACGAGTGGCAGTTGCGTTTAAATCCTGTAATCGGATATATGAGCCCCCAAGTATATCGCGACATAGAAGCGCACAGGCGTCATGCTCGTGCACGTAACCCGTGTAGTTTGATGCAAACAGTCGGATTCTATCGTAATACAACGTGTAGGACCGCTTGTACGAGTGGCAGTTGCGTTTAAATCCTGTAATCGGATATATGAGCCCCCAAGTATATCGCGACATAGAAGCGCACAGGCGTCATGCTCGTGCACGTAACCCGTGTAGTTTGATGCAAACAGTCGGATTCTACCGCAATACAACGGGTGGGACCGTTAGTACGAGTGGCAGTTGCGTTTAAATCCTGTAATCGGATATATGGGCTCACAGGCATATCGCGAGATAAAAGCGCCCAGGCGTCATGCTCGCGCACTTAACCCGTGTAGTTTGACGCAAGCAGTCGGATTCTACCGGAATACAACGTGTGGGACCGTTAGTACGAGTGGCAGTTGCGTTTAAATCCTGTAATCGGATATATGAGCTCCCAAGTATATCGCGAAATAGAAGCGCCCAGGCGTCATGCTCGCACACGTATCGAGTGTAGTTTGATGCAAACAGACGGATTCTACCGTAATACAACGTGTAGTTCCGCTTGTACGAGCGGCAGTTGCGTTTAAATCCTGTAATCGGACATATGAGCTCCCAAGTATATCGCGACATAGAAGCGCCCAGGCGTCATGCTCGCACACGTAACCCGTGTAGTTTGATGCAAACAGACGGAATCTACCGTAATAGAACGTGTGGGACCGCTTGTACGAGTGGCAGTTGCGTTTAAATCCTGTAATCGGATATATGGGCTCCCAGGCATATCGCTACATAGAAGCGCCCAGGCGTCATGCGAGCGCACGTAACCCGTGTAGTTTGATGCAAACAGTCGGATACTACCGTAACACAACCTGTGGGACCGCTAGTACGAGTGGCAGTTGCGTATAAATCCTGTAATCGGATATATGGGCTCCCAGGCATATCGCTACATAGAAGCGCCCAGGCGTAATGCGCGCGCACGTAACCCGTGTAGTTTGATGCAAGCAGTCGGATTCTACCGTATTACAACGTGTGGGACCGCTAGTACGAGTGGCAGTTGCGCTTAAATCCTGTAATCGGATACATGGTTTCACAGGCATATCGCGACACAGAAGCGCCCAGGCGTCATGCTCGCGCACGTATTCAGTGTTGTTTGATACAAACAGTCGGATTCTAGCGCAATACAACGTGCGGGACCGTTTGTACGAGTGGCAGTTGCGTTTAAATCCTGTAATCGGATATATGGGCTCCCAGGGATATCGCGACATAGAAGCGCCCAGGCGTCATGCTCGCCCACGTATTCAGTGTTGTTTGATACAAACAGTCGGATTCTAGCGCAATACAACGTGCGGGACCGTTTGTACGAGTGGCAGTTGCGTTTAAATCCTGTAATCGGATATATGGGCTCCCAGGCATATCGCGACATAGAAGCGCCCAGGCGTAATGCGCGCGCACGTAACCCGTGTAGTATGATGCAAACAGTCGGATTCTATCGTAATACAACGTGTGGGACTGCTTGTACGAGTGGCAGTTGCGTTTATATCCTGTAATCGGATACATGAGCTCCCAAGTATATCGCGACGTAGAAGCGCCCAGGCGTCATGCTCGTTCACGTAACCCGTGTAGTTTAATGCAAACAGACGGATTCTACCGCAATACAACGTGTGGGACCGTTAGTACGAGTGGCAGTTGCGTTTAAATCCTGTAATCGGATATATGAGCCCCCAAGTATATCGCGACATAGAAGCGCACAGGCGTCATGCTCGCGCACGTAACCCGTGTAGTTTGATGCAAGCAGTCGGATACTACCGTAACACAACCTGTGGGACCGCTAGTACGAGTGGCAGTTGCGTATAAATCCTGTAATCGGATATATGGGCTCCCAGGCATATCGCGACATAGAAGCGCCCAGGCGTCATGCGCGCGCACGTAACCCGTGTAGTTTGATGCAAACAGTCGGATTCTATCGTAATACAACGTGTAGGACCGCTTGTACGAGTGGCAGTTGCGCTTAAATCCTGTAATCGGATATATGAGCCCCCAAGTATATCGCGACATAGAAGCGAACAGGCGTCATGCTCGCGCACGTAACCCGTGTAGTTTGATGCAAGCAGTCGGATACTACCGTAACACAACCTGTGGGACCGCTAGTACGAGTGGCAGTTGCGTATAAATCCTGTAATCGGATATATGGGCTCCCAGGCATATCGCGACATAGAAGCGCCCAGGCGTCATGCGCGTGCACGTAACCCGTGTAGTTTGATGCAAACAGTCGGATTCTATCGTAATACAACGTGCGGGACCGTTTGTACGAGTGGCAGTTGCGTTTAAATCCTGTAATCGGATATATGGGCTCCCAGGCATATCGCGACATAGAAGCGCCCAGGCGTCATGCTCGCATACGTAACCCGTGTAGTTTGATGCAAACAGTCGGATTCAACCGTATTACACGTGTGAGACCGTTCGTACGCGTGGCAGTAGCGTTTAAGTCCTGTAATCGGATATATGAGCCCCCAAGTATATCGCGACATAGAAGCGCACAGGCGTCATGCTCGCGCACGTAACCCGTGTAGTTTGATGCAAACAGTCGGATTCTATCGTAATACAACGTGTAGGACCGCTTGTACGAGTGGCAGTTGCGTTTAAATCCTGTAATCGGATATATGAGCCCCCAAGTATATCGCAACATAGAAGCGCACAGGCGTCATGCTCGTGCACGTAACCCGTGTAGTTTGATGCAAACAGTCGGATTCTATCGTAATACAACGTGTAGGACCGCTTGTACGAGTGGCAGTTGCGTTTAAATCCTGTAATCGGATATATGAGCCCCCAAGTATATCGCGACATAGAAGCGCACAGGCGTCATGCTCGTGCACGTAACCCGTGTAGTTTGATGCAAACAGTCGGATTCTACCGCAATACAACGGGTGGGACCGTTAGTACGAGTGGCAGTTGCGTTTAAATCCTGTAATCGGATATATGGGCTCACAGGCATATCGCGAGATAAAAGCGCCCAGGCGTCATGCTCGCGCACTTAACCCGTGTAGTTTGACGCAAGCAGTCGGATTCTACCGGAATACAACGTGTGGGACCGTTAGTACGAGTGGCAGTTGCGCTTAAATCCTGTAATCGGATACATGAGCTCCCAAGTATATCGCGACGTAGAAGCGCCCAGGCGTAATGCGCGCGCACGTAACCCGTGTAGTATGATGCAAACAGTCGGATTCTATCGTAATACAACGTGTGGGACTGCTTGTACGAGTGGCAGTTGCGTTTATATCCTGTAATCGGATACATGAGCTCCCAAGTATATCGCGACGTAGAAGCGCCCAGGCGTCATGCTCGCGCACGTAACCCGTGTAGTTTGATGCAAGCAGTCGGATACTACCGTAACACAACCTGTGGGACCGCTAGTACGAGTGGCAGTTGCGTATAAATCCTGTAATCGGATATATGGGCTCCCAGGCATATCGCGACATAGAAGCGCCCAGGCGTCATGCGCGCGCACGTAACCCGTGTAGTTTGATGCAAACAGTCGGATTCTATCGTAATACAACGTGTAGGACCGCTTGTACGAGTGGCAGTTGCGTTTAAATCCTGTAATCGGATATATGAGCCCCCAAGTATATCGCGACATAGAAGCGCACAGGCGTCATGCTCGTGCACGTAACCCGTGTAGTTTGATGCACGCAGTCGGATACTACCGTAACACAACCTGTGGGACCGCTAGTACGAGTGGCAGTTGCGTATAAATCCTGTAATCGGATATATGGGCTCCCAGGCATATCGCGACATAGAAGCGGCCAGGCGTCATGCGCGTGCACGTAACCCGTGTAGTTTGATGCAAACAGTCGGATTCTATCGTAATACAACGTGCGGGACCGTTCGTACGAGTGGCAGTTGCGTTTAAATCCTGTAATCGGATATATGGGCTCCCAGGCATATCGCGACATAGAAGCGCCCAGGCGTAATGCGCGCGCACGTAACCCGTGTAGTATGATGCAAACAGTCGGATTCTATCGTAATACAACGTGTGGGACTGCTTGTACGAGTGGCAGTTCCGTATAAATCCTGTAATCGGATATATGGGCTCCCAGGCATATCGCTACATAGAAGCGCCCAGGCGTAATGCGCGCGCACGTAACCCGTGTAGTTTGATGCAAGCAGTCGGATTCTACCGTATTACAACGTGTGGGACCGCTAGTACGAGTGGCAGTTGCGCTTAAATCCTGTAATCGGATACATGGGTTCACAGGCATATCGCGACACAGAAGCGCCCAGGCGTCCTGCTCGCGCACGTATTCAGTGTTGTTTGATACAAACAGTCGGATTCTAGCGCAATACAACGTGCGGGACCGTTTGTACGAGTGGCAGTTGCGTTTAAATCCTGTAATCGGATATATGGGCTCCCAGGCATATCGCGACATAGAAGCGCCCAGGCGTAATGCGCGCGCACGTAACCCGTGTAGTTTGATGCAAGCAGTCGGATACTACCGTAACACAACCTGTGGGACCGCTAGTACGAGTGGCAGTTGCGTATAAATCCTGTAATCGGATATATGGGCTCCCAGGCATATCGCGACGTAGAAGCGCCCAGGCGTCATGCTCGTTCACGTAACCCGTGTAGTTTAATGGAAACAGACGGATTCTACCGCAATACAACGTGTGGGACCGTTAGTACGAGTGGCAGTTGCGTTTAAATCCTGTAATCGGATATATGAGCCCCCAAGTATATCGCGACATAGAAGCGCACAGGCGTCATGCTCGCGCACGTAACCCGTGTAGTTTGATGCAAGCAGTCGGATACTACCGTAACACAACCTGTGGGACCGCTAGTACGAGTGGCAGTTGCGTATAAATCCTGTAATCGGATATATGGGCTCCCAGGCATATCGCGACATAGAAGCGCCCAGGCGTCATGCGCGCGCACGTAACCCGTGTAGTTTGATGCAAACAGTCGGATTCTATCGTAATACAACGTGTAGGACCGCTTGTACGAGTGGCAGTTGCGTTTATATCCTGTAATCGGATACATGAGCTCCCAAGCATATCGCGACATAGAAGCGCCCAGGCGTCATGCTCGCATACGTAACCCGTGTAGTTTGATGCAAACAGTCGGATTCTACCGTATTACACGTGTGAGACCGTTCGTACGCGTGGCAGTAGCGTTTAAATCCTGTAATCGGATACATGGGTTCACAGGCATATCGCGACACAGAAGCGCCCAGGCGTCATGCTCGCGCACGTATTCAGTGCTGTTTGATACAAAGAGTCGGATTCTAGCGCAATACAACGTGCGGGACCGTTTGTACGAGTGGCAGTTGCGTTTAAATCCTGTAATCGGATATATGGGCTCCCAGGCATATCGCGACATAGAAGCGCACAGGCGTCATGCTCGCGCACGTAACCCGTGTAGTTTGATGCAAACAGTCGGATTCTACCGTATTACAACGTGTGGGACCGCTTGTACGAGTGGCAGTTGCGTTTATATCCTGTAATCGGATATATGAGCTCCCAAGTATATCGCGACGTAGAAGCGCCCAGGCGTCATGCTCGTTCACGTAACCCGTGTAGTTTAATGCAAACAGACGGATTCTACCGCAATACAACGTGTGGGACCGTTAGTACCAGTGGCAGTTGCGTTTAAATCCTGTAATCGGATATATGAGCCCCCAAGTATATCGCGACATAGAACCGCACAGGCGTCATGCTCGCGCACGTAACCCGTGTAGTTTGATGCAAACAGTCAGATTCTACCGTATTACAACGTGTGGGACCGCTTGTACGAGTGGCAGTTGCGCTTAAATCCTGTAATCGGATATATGAGCCCCCAAGTATATCGCGACATAGAAGCGCACAGGCGTCATGCTCGCGCACGTAACCCGTGTAGTTTGATGCAAGCAGTCGGATACTACCGTAACACAACCTGTGGGACCGCTAGTACGAGTTGCAGTTGCGTATAAATCCTGTAATCGGATATATGGGCTCCCAGGCATATCGCGACATAGAAGCGCCCAGGCGCCATGCGCGCGCACGTAACCCGTGTAATTTGATGCAAACAGTCGGATTCTATCGTAATACAACGTGTAGGACCGCTTGTACGAGTGGCAGTTGCGTTTAAATCCTGTAATCGGATATATGAGCCCCCAAGTATATCGCGACATAGAAGCGCACAGGCGTCATGCTCGTGCACGTAACCCGTGTAGTTTGATGCAAACAGTCGGATTCTACCGTACTACAACGTGTGGGACCGCTTGTACGAGTGACAGTTGCGCTTAAATCCTGTAATCGGATATATGAGCTCCCAAGTATATCGCGACATAGAAGCGCCCAGGCGTCATGCTCGTTCACGTAACCCGTGTAGTTTAATGCAAACAAACGGATTCTACCGCAATACAACGGGTGGGACCGTTAGTACGAGTGGCATTTGCGTTTAAATCCTGTAACCGGATATATGGGCTCCCAGGCATATCGCGACATAGAAGCGCCCAGGCGTCATGCTCGCGCACTTAACCCGTGTAGTATGATGCAAACAGTCGGATTCTATCGTAATACAACGTGTGGGACTGCTTGTACGAGTGGCAGTTGCGTTTATATCCTGTAATCGGATACATGAGCTCCCAAGTATATCGCGACGTAGAAGCGCCCAGGCGTCATGCTCGTTCACGTAACCCGTGTAGTTTAATGCAAACAGACGGATTCTACCGCAATACAACGTGTGGGACCGTTAGTACGAGTGGCGGTTGCGTTTAAATCCTGTAATCGGATATATGAGCCCCCAAGTATATCGCGACATAGAAGCGCACAGGCGTCATGCTCGCGCACGTAACGAGTGTAGTTTGATGCAAGCAGTCGGATACTACCGTAACACAACCTGTGGGACCGCTAGTACGAGTGGCAGTTGCGTATAAATCCTGTAATCGGATATATGGGCTCCCAGGCATATCGCGACATAGAAGCGCCCAGGCGTCATGCGAGCGCACGTAACCCGTGTAGTTTGATGCAAACAGTCGGATACTACCGTAACACAACCTGTGGGACCGCTAGTACGAGTGGCAGTTGCGTATAAATCCTGTAATCGGATATATGGGCTCCCAGGCATATCGCTACATAGAAGCGCCCAAGCGTAATGCGCGCGCACGCACCCGTGTAGTTTGATGCAAGCAGTCGGATTCTACCGTATTACAACGTGTGGGACCGCTTGTACGAGTGGCAGTTGCGCTTAAATCCTGTAATCGGATATATGAGCTCCCAAGTATATCGCGACGTAGAAGCGCCCAGGCGTCATGCTCGCGCACTTAACCCGTGTAGTATGATGCAAACAGTCGGATTCTATCGTAATACAACGTGTGGGACTGCTTGTACGAGTGGCAGTTGCGTTTATATCCTGTAATCGGATACATGAGCTCCCAAGTATATCGCGACGTAGAAGCGCCCAGGCGTCATGCTCGTTCACGTAACCCGTGTAGTTTAATGCAAACAGACGGATTCTACCGCAATACAACGTGTGGGACCGTTAGTACCAGTGGCAGTTGCGTTTAAATCCTGTAATCGGATATATGAGCCCCCAAGTATATCGCGACATAGAACCGCACAGGCGTCATGCTCGCGCACGTAACCCGTGTAGTTTGATGCAAACAGTCAGATTCTACCGTATTACAACGTGTGGGACCGCTTGTACGAGTGGCAGTTGCGCTTAAATCCTGTAATCGGATATATGAGCCCCCAAGTATATCGCGACATAGAAGCGCACAGGCGTCATGCTCGCGCACGTAACCCGTGTAGTTTGATGCAAGCAGTCGGATACTACCGTAACACAACCTGTGGGACCGCTAGTACGAGTTGCAGTTGCGTATAAATCCTGTAATCGGATATATGGGCTCCCAGGCATATCGCGACATAGAAGCGCCCAGGCGCCATGCGCGCGCACGTAACCCGTGTAATTTGATGCAAACAGTCGGATTCTATCGTAATACAACGTGTAGGACCGCTTGTACGAGTGGCAGTTGCGTTTAAATCCTGTAATCGGATATATGAGCCCCCAAGTATATCGCGACATAGAAGCGCACAGGCGTCATGCTCGTGCACGTAACCCGTGTAGTTTGATGCAAACAGTCGGATTCTACCGTACTACAACGTGTGGGACCGCTTGTACGAGTGACAGTTGCGCTTAAATCCTGTAATCGGATATATGAGCTCCCAAGTATATCGCGACATAGAAGCGCCCAGGCGTCATGCTCGTTCACGTAACCCGTGTAGTTTAATGCAAACAAACGGATTCTACCGCAATACAACGGGTGGGACCGTTAGTACGAGTGGCATTTGCGTTTAAATCCTGTAACCGGATATATGGGCTCCCAGGCATATCGCGACATAGAAGCGCCCAGGCGTCATGCTCGCGCACTTAACCCGTGTAGTATGATGCAAACAGTCGGATTCTATCGTAATACAACGTGTGGGACTGCTTGTACGAGTGGCAGTTGCGTTTATATCCTGTAATCGGATACATGAGCTCCCAAGTATATCGCGACGTAGAAGCGCCCAGGCGTCATGCTCGTTCACGTAACCCGTGTAGTTTAATGCAAACAGACGGATTCTACCGCAATACAACGTGTGGGACCGTTAGTACGAGTGGCGGTTGCGTTTAAATCCTGTAATCGGATATATGAGCCCCCAAGTATATCGCGACATAGAAGCGCACAGGCGTCATGCTCGCGCACGTAACGAGTGTAGTTTGATGCAAGCAGTCGGATACTACCGTAACACAACCTGTGGGACCGCTAGTACGAGTGGCAGTTGCGTATAAATCCTGTAATCGGATATATGGGCTCCCAGGCATATCGCGACATAGAAGCGCCCAGGCGTCATGCGAGCGCACGTAACCCGTGTAGTTTGATGCAAACAGTCGGATACTACCGTAACACAACCTGTGGGACCGCTAGTACGAGTGGCAGTTGCGTATAAATCCTGTAATCGGATATATGGGCTCCCAGGCATATCGCTACATAGAAGCGCCCAAGCGTAATGCGCGCGCACGCACCCGTGTAGTTTGATGCAAGCAGTCGGATTCTACCGTATTACAACGTGTGGGACCGCTTGTACGAGTGGCAGTTGCGCTTAAATCCTGTAATCGGATATATGAGCTCCCAAGTATATCGCGACGTAGAAGCGCCCAGGCGTCATGCTCGCGCACTTAACCCGTGTAGTATGATGCAAACAGTCGGATTCTATCGTAATACAACGTGTGGGACTGCTTGTACGAGTGGCAGTTGCGTTTATATCCTGTAATCGGATACATGAGCTCCCAAGTATATCGCGACGTAGAAGCGCCCAGGCGTCATGCTCGTTCACGTAACCCGTGTAGTTTAATGCAAACAGACGGATTCTACCGCAATACAACGTGTGGGACCGTTAGTACGAGTGGCGGTTGCGTTTAAATCCTGTAATCGGATATATGAGCCCCCAAGTATATCGCGACATAGAACCGCACAGGCGTCATGCTCGCGCACGTAACCCGTGTAGTTTGATGCAAACAGTCAGATTCTACCGTATTACAATGTGTGGGACCGCTTGTACGAGTGGCAGTTGCGTTTATATCCTGTAATCGGATACATGAGCTCCCAAGCATATCGCGACATAGAAGCGCCCAGGCGTCATGCTCGCATACGTAACCCGTGTAGTTTGATGCAAACAGTCGGATTCTACCGTATTACACGTGTGAGACCGTTCGTACGCGTGGCAGTAGCGTTTAAATCCTGTAATCGGATACATGGGTTCACAGGCATATCGCGACACAGAAGCGCCCAGGCGTCATGCTCGCGCACGTATTCAGTGCTGTTTGATACAAAGAGTCGGATTCTAGCGCAATACAACGTGCGGGACCGTTTGTACGAGTGGCAGTTGCGTTTAAATCCTGTAATCGGATATATGGGCTCCCAGGCATATCGCGACATAGAAGCGCACAGGCGTCATGCTCGCGCACGTAACCCGTGTAGTTTGATGCAAACAGTCGGATTCTACCGTATTACAACGTGTGGGACCGCTTGTACGAGTGGCAGTTGCGTTTATATCCTGTAATCGGATATATGAGCTCCCAAGTATATCGCGACGTAGAAGCGCCCAGGCGTCATGCTCGTTCACGTAACCCGTGTAGTTTAATGCAAACAGACGGATTCTACCGCAATACAACGTGTGGGACCGTTAGTACCAGTGGCAGTTGCGTTTAAATCCTGTAATCGGATATATGAGCCCCCAAGTATATCGCGACATAGAACCGCACAGGCGTCATGCTCGCGCACGTAACCCGTGTAGTTTGATGCAAACAGTCAGATTCTACCGTATTACAACGTGTGGGACCGCTTGTACGAGTGGCAGTTGCGCTTAAATCCTGTAATCGGATATATGAGCCCCCAAGTATATCGCGACATAGAAGCGCACAGGCGTCATGCTCGCGCACGTAACCCGTGTAGTTTGATGCAAGCAGTCGGATACTACCGTAACACAACCTGTGGGACCGCTAGTACGAGTTGCAGTTGCGTATAAATCCTGTAATCGGATATATGGGCTCCCAGGCATATCGCGACATAGAAGCGCCCAGGCGCCATGCGCGCGCACGTAACCCGTGTAATTTGATGCAAACAGTCGGATTCTATCGTAATACAACGTGTAGGACCGCTTGTACGAGTGGCAGTTGCGTTTAAATCCTGTAATCGGATATATGAGCCCCCAAGTATATCGCGACATAGAAGCGCACAGGCGTCATGCTCGTGCACGTAACCCGTGTAGTTTGATGCAAACAGTCGGATTCTACCGTACTACAACGTGTGGGACCGCTTGTACGAGTGACAGTTGCGCTTAAATCCTGTAATCGGATATATGAGCTCCCAAGTATATCGCGACATAGAAGCGCCCAGGCGTCATGCTCGTTCACGTAACCCGTGTAGTTTAATGCAAACAAACGGATTCTACCGCAATACAACGGGTGGGACCGTTAGTACGAGTGGCATTTGCGTTTAAATCCTGTAACCGGATATATGGGCTCCCAGGCATATCGCGACATAGAAGCGCCCAGGCGTCATGCTCGCGCACTTAACCCGTGTAGTATGATGCAAACAGTCGGATTCTATCGTAATACAACGTGTGGGACTGCTTGTACGAGTGGCAGTTGCGTTTATATCCTGTAATCGGATACATGAGCTCCCAAGTATATCGCGACGTAGAAGCGCCCAGGCGTCATGCTCGTTCACGTAACCCGTGTAGTTTAATGCAAACAGACGGATTCTACCGCAATACAACGTGTGGGACCGTTAGTACGAGTGGCGGTTGCGTTTAAATCCTGTAATCGGATATATGAGCCCCCAAGTATATCGCGACATAGAAGCGCACAGGCGTCATGCTCGCGCACGTAACGAGTGTAGTTTGATGCAAGCAGTCGGATACTACCGTAACACAACCTGTGGGACCGCTAGTACGAGTGGCAGTTGCGTATAAATCCTGTAATCGGATATATGGGCTCCCAGGCATATCGCGACATAGAAGCGCCCAGGCGTCATGCGAGCGCACGTAACCCGTGTAGTTTGATGCAAACAGTCGGATACTACCGTAACACAACCTGTGGGACCGCTAGTACGAGTGGCAGTTGCGTATAAATCCTGTAATCGGATATATGGGCTCCCAGGCATATCGCTACATAGAAGCGCCCAAGCGTAATGCGCGCGCACGCACCCGTGTAGTTTGATGCAAGCAGTCGGATTCTACCGTATTACAACGTGTGGGACCGCTTGTACGAGTGGCAGTTGCGCTTAAATCCTGTAATCGGATATATGAGCTCCCAAGTATATCGCGACGTAGAAGCGCCCAGGCGTCATGCTCGCGCACTTAACCCGTGTAGTATGATGCAAACAGTCGGATTCTATCGTAATACAACGTGTGGGACTGCTTGTACGAGTGGCAGTTGCGTTTATATCCTGTAATCGGATACATGAGCTCCCAAGTATATCGCGACGTAGAAGCGCCCAGGCGTCATGCTCGTTCACGTAACCCGTGTAGTTTAATGCAAACAGACGGATTCTACCGCAATACAACGTGTGGGACCGTTAGTACGAGTGGCGGTTGCGTTTAAATCCTGTAATCGGATATATGAGCCCCCAAGTATATCGCGACATAGAACCGCACAGGCGTCATGCTCGCGCACGTAACCCGTGTAGTTTGATGCAAACAGTCAGATTCTACCGTATTACAATGTGTGGGACCGCTTGTACGAGTGGCAGTTGCGCTTAAATCCTGTAATCGGATATATGAGCCCCCAAGTATATCGCGACATAGAAGCGCACAGGCGTCATGCTCGCGCACGTAACGAGTGTAGTTTGATGCAAGCAGTCGGATACTACCGTAACACAACCTGTGGGACCGCTAGTACGAGTGGCAGTTGCGTATAAATCCTGTAATCGGATATATGGGCTCCCAGGCATATCGCGACATAGAAGCGCCCAGGCGTCATGCGAGCGCACGTAACCCGTGTAGTTTGATGCAAACAGTCGGATACTACCGTAACACAACCTGTGGGACCGCTAGTACGAGTGGCAGTTGCGTATAAATCCTGTAATCGGATATATGGGCTCCCAGGCATATCGCTACATAGAAGCGCCCAAGCGTAATGCGCGCGCACGCAACCCGTGTAGTTTGATGCAAGCAGTCGGATTCTACCGTATTACAACGTGTGGGACCGCTTGTACGAGTGGCAGTTGCGCTTAAATCCTGTAATCGGATATATGAGCTCCCAAGTATATCGCGACATAGAAGCGCCCAGGCGTAATGCGCGCGCACGTAACCCGTGTAGTATGATGCAAACAGTCGGATTCTATCGTAATACAACGTGTGGGACTGCTTGTACGAGTGGCAGTTGCGTTTATATCCTGTAATCGGATACATGAGCTCCCAAGTATATCGCGACGTAGAAGCGCCCAGGCGTCATGCTCGTTCACGTAACCCGAGTAGTTTAATGCAAACAGACGGATTCTACCGCAATACAACGTGTGGGACCGTTAGTACGAGTGGCAGTTGCGTTTAAATCCTGTAATCGGATATATGAGCCCCCAAGTATATCGCGACATAGAAGCGCACAGGCGTCATGCTCGCGCACGTAACCCGTGTAGTTTGATGCAAGCAGTCGGATACTACCGTAACACAACCTGTGGGACCGCTAGTACGAGTGGCAGTTGCGTATAAATCCTGTAATCGGATATATGGGCTCCCAGGCATATCGCGACATAGAAGCGCCCAGGCGTCATGCGCGCGCACGTAACCCGTGTAGTTTGATGCAAACAGTCGGATTCTATCGTAATACAACGTGTAGGACCGCTTGTACGAGTGGCAGTTGCGTTTATATCCTGTAATCGGATACATGAGCTCCCAAGCATATCGCGACATAGAAGCGCCCAGGCGTCATGCTCGCATACGTAACCCGTGTAGTTTGATGCAAACAGTCGGATTCTACCGTATTACACGTGTGAGACCGTTCGTACGCGTGGCAATAGCGTTTAAATCCTGTAATCGGATACATGGGTTCACAGGCATATCGCGACACAGAAGCGCCCAGGCGTCATGCTCGCGCACGTATTCAGTGTTGTTTGATACAAAGAGTCGGATTCTAGCGCAATACAACGTGCGGGACCGTTTGTACGAGTGGCAGTTGCGTTTAAATCCTGTAATCGGATATATGGGCTCCCAGGCATATCGCGACATAGAAGCGCACAGGCGTCATGCTCGCGCACGTAACCCGTGTAGTTTGATGCAAACAGTCGGATTCTACCGTATTACAACGTGTGGGACCGCTTGTACGAGTGGCAGTTGCGTTTATATCCTGTAATCGGATATATGAGCTCCCAAGTATATCGCGACGTAGAAGCGCCCAGGCGTCATGCTCGTTCACGTAACCCGTGTAGTTTAATGCAAACAGACGGATTCTACCGCAATACAACGTGTGGGACCGTTAGTACCAGTGGCAGTTGCGTTTAAATCCTGTAATCGGATATATGAGCCCCCAAGTATATCGCGACATAGAACCGCACAGGCGTCATGCTCGCGCACGTAACCCGTGTAGTTTGATGCAAACAGTCGGATTCTACCGTATTACAACGTGTGGGACCGCTTGTACGAGTGGCAGTTGCGTTTATATCCTGTAATCGGATATATGAGCTCCCAAGTATATCGCGACGTAGAAGCGCCCAGGCGTCATGCTCGTTCACGTAACCCGTGTAGTTTAATGCAAACAGACGGATTCTACCGCAATACAACGTGTGGGACCGTTAGTACCAGTGGCAGTTGCGTTTAAATCCTGTAATCGGATATATGAGCCCCCAAGTATATCGCGACATAGAACCGCACAGGCGTCATGCTCGCGCACGTAACCCGTGTAGTTTGATGCAAACAGTCAGATTCTACCGTATTACAACGTGTGGGACCGCTTGTACGAGTGGCAGTTGCGCTTAAATCCTGTAATCGGATATATGAGCCCCCAAGTATATCGCGACATAGAAGCGCACAGGCGTCATGCTCGCGCACGTAACCCGTGTAGTTTGATGCAAACAGTCAGATTCTACCGTATTACAATGTGTGGGACCGCTTGTACGAGTGGCAGTTGCGTATAAATCCTGTAATCGGATATATGGGCTCCCAGGCATATCGCGACATAGAAGCGCCCAGGCGTCATGCGCGTGCACGTAACCCGTGTAGTTTGATGCAAACAGACGGATTCTACCGTAATACAACGTGTAGTTCCGCTTGTACGAGCGGCAGTTGCGTTTAAATCCTGTAATCGGACATATGAGCTCCCAGGCATATCGCTACATAGAAGCGCCCAGGCGTAATGCGCGCGCACGCAACCCGTGTAGTTTGATGCAAGCAGTCGGATTCTACCGTATTACAACGTGTGGGACCGCTTGTACGAGTGGCAGTTGCGCTTAAATCCTGTAATCGGATATATGAGCTCCCAAGTATATCGCGACGTAGAAGCGCCCAGGCGTCATGCTCGTTCACGTAACCCGTGTAGTTTAATGCAAACAGACGGATTCTACCGCAATACAACGTGTGGGACCGTTAGTACGAGTGGCAGTTGCGTTTAAATCCTGTAATCGGATACATGGGTTCACAGGCATATCGCGACACAGAAGCGCCCAGGCGTCATGCTCGCGCACGTATTCAGTGTTGTTTGATACAAACAGTCGGATTCTAGCGGAATACAACGTGCGGGACCGTTTGTACGAGTGGCAGTTGCGTTTAAATCCTGTAATCGGATATATGGGCTCCCAGGCATATCGCAACATAGAAGCGCCCAGGCGTCATGCTCGCGCACGTATTCAGTGTTGTTTGATACAAACAGTCGGATTCTAGCGCAATACAACGTGCGGGACCGTTTGTACGAGTGGCATTTGCGTTTAAATCCTGTAATCGGATATATGGGCTCCCAGGCATATCGCGACATAGAAGCGCCCAGGCGTAATGCGCGCGCACGTAACCCGTGTAGTATGATGCAAACAGTCGGATTCTATCGTAATACAACGTGTGGGACTGCTTGTACGAGTGGCAGTTGCGTTTATATCCTGTAATCGGATACATGAGCTCCCAAGTATATCGCGACGTAGAAGCGCCCAGGCGTCATGCTCGCGCACGTAACCCGTGTAGTTTGATGCAAACAGTCAGATTCTACCGTATTACAATGTGTGGGACCGCTTGTACGAGTGGCAGTTGCGCTTAAATCCTGTAATCGGATATATGAGCCCCCAAGTATATCGCGACATAGAAGCGCACAGGCGTCATGCTCGCGCACGTAACCCGTGTAGTTTGATGCAAGCAGTCGGATACTACCGTAACACAACCTGTGGGACCGCTAGTACGAGTGGCAGTTGCGTATAAATCCTGTAATCGGATATATGGGCTCCCAGGCATATCGCGACATAGAAGCGCCCAGGCGTCATGCGCGTGCACGTAACCCGTGTAGTTTGATGCAAACAGACGGATTCTACCGTAATACAACGTGTAGTTCCGCTTGTACGAGCGGCAGTTGCGTTTAAATCCTGTAATCGGATATATGAGCCCCCAAGTATATCGCAACATAGAAGCGCCCAGGCGTCATGCTCGCGCACGTATTCAGTGTTGTTTGATACAAACAGTCGGATTCTAGCGCAATACAACGTGCGGGACCGTTTGTACGAGTGGCAGTTGCGTTTAAATCCTGTAATCGGATATATGGGCTCCCAGGCATATCGCGACATAGAAGCGCCCAGGCGTCATGCTCGCGCACGTATTCAGTGTTGTTTGATACAAACAGTCGGATTCTAGCGCAATACAACGTGCGGGACCGTTTGTACGAGTGGCATTTGCGTTTAAATCCTGTAATCGGATATATGGGCTCCCAGGCATATCGCGACATAGAAGCGCCCAGGCGTAATGCGCGCGCACGTAACCCGTGTAGTATGATGCAAACAGTCGGATTCTATCGTAATACAACGTGTGGGACTGCTTGTACGAGTGGCAGTTGCGTTTATATCCTGTAATCGGATACATGAGCTCCCAAGTATATCGCGACGTAGAAGCGCCCAGGCGTCATGCTCGTTCACGTAACCCCTGTAGTTTAATGCAAACAGACGGATTCTACCGCAATACAACGTGTGGGACCGTTAGTACGAGTGGCGGTTGCGTTTGAATCCTGTAATCGGATGTATGAGCCCCCAAGTATATCGCGACATAGAACCGCACAGGCGTCATGCTCGCGCACGTAACCCGTGTAGTTTGATGCAAACAGTCAGATTCTACCGTATTACAATGTGTGGGACCGCTTGTACGAGTGGCAGTTGCGTATAAATCCTGTAATCGGATATATGGGCTCCCAGGCATATCGCGACATAGAAGCGCCCAGGCGTCATGCGCGTGCACGTAACCCGTGTAGTTTGATGCAAACAGACGGATTCTACCGTAATACAACGTGTAGTTCCGCTTGTACGAGCGGCAGTTGCGTTTAAATCCTGTAATCGGACATATGAGCTCCCAGGCATATCGCTACATAGAAGCGCCCAGGCGTAATGCGCGCGCACGCAACCCGTGTAGTTTGATGCAAGCAGTCGGATTCTACCGTATTACAACGTGTGGGACCGCTTGTACGAGTGGCAGTTGCGCTTAAATCCTGTAATCGGATATATGAGCTCCCAAGTATATCGCGACGTAGAAGCGCCCAGGCGTCATGCTCGTTCACGTAACCCGTGTAGTTTAATGCAAACAGACGGATTCTACCGCAATACAACGTGTGGGACCGTTAGTACGAGTGGCAGTTGCGTTTAAATCCTGTAATCGGATACATGGGTTCACAGGCATATCGCGACACAGAAGCGCCCAGGCGTCATGCTCGCGCACGTATTCAGTGTTGTTTGATACAAACAGTCGGATTCTAGCGGAATACAACGTGCGGGACCGTTTGTACGAGTGGCAGTTGCGTTTAAATCCTGTAATCGGATATATGGGCTCCCAGGCATATCGCAACATAGAAGCGCCCAGGCGTCATGCTCGCGCACGTATTCAGTGTTGTTTGATACAAACAGTCGGATTCTAGCGCAATACAACGTGCGGGACCGTTTGAACGAGTGGCATTTGCGTTTAAATCCTGTAATCGGATATATGGGCTCCCAGGCATATCGCGACATAGAAGCGCCCAGGCGTAATGCGCGCGCGTAACCCGTGTAGTATGATGCAAACAGTCGGATTCTATCGTAATACAACGCGTGGGACTGCTTGTACGAGTGGCAGTTGCGTTTATATCCTGTAATCGGATACATGAGCTCCCAAGTATATCGCGACGTAGAAGCGCCCAGGCGTCATGCTCGTTCACGTAACCCGTGTAGTTTAATGCAAACAGACGGATTCTACCGCAATACAACGTGTGGGACCGTTAGTACGAGTGGCGGTTGCGTTTAAATCCTGTAATCGGATATATGAGCCCCCAAGTATATCGCGACATAGAACCGCACAGGCGTCATGCTCGCGCACGTAACCCGTGTAGTTTGATGCAAACAGTCAGATTCTACCGTATTACAATGTGTGGGACCGCTTGTACGAGTGGCAGTTGCGCATAAATCCTGTAATCGGATATATGAGCCCCCAAGTATATCGCGACATAGAAGCGCACAGGCGTCATGCTCGCGCACGTAACCCGTGTAGTTTGATGCAAGCAGTCGGATACTACCGTAACACAACCTGTGGGACCGCTAGTACGAGTGGCAGTTGCGTATAAATCCTGTAATCGGATATATGGGCTCCCAGGCATATCGCGACATAGAAGCGCCCAGGCGTCATGCGCGTGCACGTAACCCGTGTAGTTTGATGCAAACAGACGGATTCTACCGTAATACAACGTGTAGTTCCGCTTGTACGAGCGGCAGTTGCGTTTAAATCCTGTAATCGGATATATGAGCTCCCAAGTATATCGCGACGTAGAAGCGCCCAGGCGTCATGCTCGTTCACGTAACCCGTGTAGTTTAATGCAAACAGACGGATTCTACCGCAATACAACGTGTGGGACCGTTAGTACGAGTGGCAGTTGCGTTTAAATCCTGTAATCGGATACATGGGTTCACAGGCATATCGCGACACAGAAGCGCCCAGGCGTCATGCTCGCGCACGTATTCAGTGTTGTTTGATACAAACCGTCGGATTCTAGCGGAATACAACGTGCGGGACCGTTTGTACGAGTGGCAGTTGCGTTTAAATCCTGTAATCGGATATATGGGCTCCCAGGCATATCGCGACATAGAAGCGCCCAGGCGTCATGCTCGCGCACGTATTCAGTGTTGTTTGATACAAACAGTCGGATTCTAGCGCAATACAACGTGCGGGACCGTTTGTACGAGTGGCATTTGCGTTTAAATCCTGTAATCGGATATATGGGCTCCCAGGCATATCGCGACATAGAAGCGCCCAGGCGTAATGCGCGCGCACGTAACCCGTGTAGTTTGATGCAAACAGTCGGATTCTACCGTATTACAACGTGTGAGACCGTTCGTACGCGTGGCAGTAGCGTCTAAATCCTGTAATCGGATACATGGGTTCACAGGCATATCGCGACACAGAAGCGCCCAGGCGTCATGCTCGCGCACGTATTCAGTGTTGTTTGATACAAAGAGTCGGATTCTAGCGCAATACAACGTGCGGGACCGTTTGTACGAGTGGCAGTTGCGTTTAAATCCTGTAATCGGATATATGGGCTCCCAGGCATATCGCGACATAGAAGCGCCCAGGCGTCATGCTCGTTCACGTAACCCGTGTAGTTTAATGCAAACAGACGGATTCTACCGCAATACAACGTGTGGGACCGTTAGTACGAGTGGCAGTTGCGTTTAAATCCTGTAATCGGATATATGAGCCCCCAAGTATATCGCGACATAGAACCGCACAGGCGTCATGCTCGCGCACGTAACCCGTGTAGTTTGATGCAAACAGTCAGATTCTACCGTATTACAACGTGTGGGACCGCCAGTACGAGTGGCAGTTGCGTTTAAATCCTGTAATCGGATATATGAGCCCCCAAGTATATCGCGACATAGAAGCGCACAGGCGTCATGCTCGCGCACGTAACCCGTGTAGTTTGATGCAAGCAGTCGGATACTACCGTAACACAACCTGTGGGACCGCTAGTACGAGTGGCAGTTGCGTATAAATCCTGTAATCGGATATATGGGCTCCCAGGCATATCGCGACATAGAAGCGCCCAGGCGTCATGCGCGTGCACGTAACCCGTGTAGTTTGATGCAAACAGTCGGATTCTAGCGTAATACAACGTGTAGGACCGCTTGTACGAGTGGCAGTTGCGTTTAAATCCTGTAATCCGATATATGAGCCCCCAAGTATATCGCGACATAGAACCGCACAGGCGTCATGCTGGCGCACGTAACCCGTGTAGTTTGATGCAAACAGTCAGATTCTACCGTATTACAACGTGTGGGACCGCTTGTACGAGTGGCAGTTGCGCTTAAATCCTGTAATCGGATATATGAGCCCCCAAGTATATCGCGACATAGAAGCGCACAGGCGTCATGCTCGCGCACGTAACCCGTGTAGTTTGATGCAAGCAGTCGGATACTACCGTAACACAACCTGTGGGACCGCTAGTACGAGTGGCAGTTGCGTATAAATCCTGTAATCGGATATATGGGCTCCCAGGCATATCGCGACATAGAAGCGCCCAGGCGTCATGCGCGTGCACGTAACCCGTGTAGTTTGATGCAAACAGTCGGATTCTATCGTAATACAACGTGTAGGACCGCTTGTACGAGTGGCAGTTGCGTTTAAATCCTGTAATCGGATATATGAGCCCCCAAGTATATCGCGACATAGAACCGCACAGGCGTCATGCTCGCGCACGTAACCCGTGTAGTTTGATGCAAACAGTCAGATTCTACCGTATTACAACGTGTGGGACCTCTTGTACGAGTGGCAGTTGCGTTTAAATCCTGTAATCGGATATATGGGCTCCCAGGCATATCGCGACATAGAAGCGCCCAGGCGTCATGCTCGTTCACGTAACCCGTGTAGTTTAATGCAAACAGACGGATTCTACCGCAATACAACGTGTGGGACCGTTAGTACGAGTGGCAGTTGCGTTTAAATCCTGTAATCGGATATATGAGCCCCCAAGTATATCGCGACATAGAACCGCACAGGCGTCATGCTCGCGCACGTAACCCGTGTAGTTTGATGCAAACAGTCAGATTCTACCGTATTACAACGTGTGGGACCGCCTGTACGAGTGGCAGTTGCGTTTAAATCCTGTAATCGGATATATGAGCCCCCAAGTATATCGCGACATAGAAGCGCACAGGCGTCATGCTCGCGCACGTAACCCGTGTAGTTTGATGCAAGCAGTCGGATACTACCGTAACACAACCTGTGGGACCGCTAGTACGAGTGGCAGTTGCGTATAAATCCTGTAATCGGATATATGGGCTCCCAGGCATATCGCGACATAGAAGCGCCCAGGCGTCATGCGCGTGCACGTAACCCGTGTAGTTTGATGCAAACAGTCGGATTCTATCGTAATACAACGTGTAGGACCGCTTGTACGAGTGGCAGTTGCGTTTAAATCCTGTAATCCGATATATGAGCCCCCAAGTATATCGCGACATAGAACCGCACAGGCGTCATGCTCGCGCACGTAACCCGTGTAGTTTGATGCAAACAGTCAGATTCTACCGTATTACAACGTGTGGGACCGCTTGTACGAGTGGCAGTTGCGCTTAAATCCTGTAATCGGATATATGAGCCCCCAAGTATATCGCGACATAGAAGCGCACAGGCGTCATGCTCGCGCACGTAACCCGTGTAGTTTGATGCAAGCAGTCGGATACTACCGTAACACAACCTGTGGGACCGCTAGTACGAGTGGCAGTTGCGTATAAATCCTGTAATCGGATATATGGGCTCCCAGGCATATCGCGACATAGAAGCGCCCAGGCGTCATGCGCGTGCACATAACCCGTGTAGTTTGATGCAAACAGTCGGATTCTATCGTAATACAACGTGTAGGACCGCTTGTACGAGTGGCAGTTGCGTTTAAATCCTGTAATCGGATATATGAGCCCCCAAGTATATCGCGACATAGAACCGCACAGGCGTCATGCTCGCGCACGTAACCCGTGTAGTTTGATGCAAACAGTCAGATTCTACCGTATTACAACGTGTGGGACCTCTTGTACGAGTGGCAGTTGCGCTTAAATCCTGTAATCGGATATATGAGCCCCCAAGTATATCGCGACATAGAAGCGCACAGGCGTCATGCTCGCGCACGTAACCCGTGTAGTTTGATGCAAACAGTCGGATACTACCGTAACACAACCTGTGGGACCGCTAGTACGAGTGGCAGTTGCGTATAAATCCTGTAATCGGATATATGGGCTCCCAGGCATATCGCGACATAGAAGCGCCCAGGCGCCATGCGCGCGCACGTAACCCGTGTAGTTTGATGCAAGCAGTCGGATTCTATCGTAATACAACGTGTAGGACCGCTTGTACGAGTGGCAGTTGCGTTTAAATCCTGTAATCGGATATATGAGCCCCCAAGTATATCGCGACATAGAACCGCACAGGCGTCATGCTCGCGCACGTAACCCGTGTAGTTTGATGCAAACAGTCAGATTCTACCGTATTACAACGTGTGGGACCGCTTGTACGAGTGGCAGTTGCGCTTAAATCCTGTAATCGGATATATGAGCCCCCAAGTATATCGCGACATAGAAGCGCACAGGCGTCATGCTCGCGCACGTAACCCGTGTAGTTTGATGCAAGCAGTCGGATACTACCGTAACACAACCTGTGGGACCGCTAGTACGAGTGGCAGTTGCGTATAAATCCTGTAATCGGATATATGGGCTCCCAGGCATATCGCGACATAGAAGCGCACAGGCGTCATGCTCGCGCACGTAACCTGTGTAGTTTGATGCAAACAGTCGGATACTACCGTAACACAACCTGTGGGACCGCTAGTACGAGTGGCAGTTGCGTATAAATCCTGTAATCGGATATATGGGCTCCCAGGCATATCGCGACATAGAAACGCCCAGGCGTCATGCGCGTGCACGTAACCCGTGTAGTTTGATGCAAACAGTCGGATTCTATCGTAATACAACGTGTAGGACCGCTTGTACGAGTGGCAGTTGCGTTTAAATCCTGTAATCGGATATATGAGCCCCCAAGTATATCGCGACATAGAACCGCACAGGCGTCATGCTCGCGCACGTAAGCCGTGTAGTTTGATGCAAGCAGTCGGATACTACCGTAACACAACCTGTGGGACCGCTAGTACGAGTGGCAGTTGCGTATAAATCCTGTAATCGGATATATGAGCCCCCAAGTATATCGCGACATAGAACCGCACAGGCGTCATGCTCGCGCACGTAACCCGTGTAGTTTGATGCAAACAGTCAGATTCTACCGTATTACAACGTGTGGGACCGCTTGTACGAGTGGCAGTTGCGCTTAAATCCTGTAATCGGATATATGAGCCCCCAAGTATATCGCGACATAGAAGCGCACAGGCGTCATGCTCGCGCACGTAACCCGTGTAGTTTGATGCAAACAGTCGGATACTACCGTAACACAACCTGTGGGACCGCTAGTACGAGTGGCAGTTGCGTATAAATCCTGTAATCGGATATATGGGCTCCCAGGCATATCGCGACATAGAAGCGCCCAGGCGTCATGCGCGCGCACGTAACCCGTGTAGTTTGATGCAAACAGTCGGATTCTATCGTAATACAACGTGTAGGACCGCTTGTACGAGTGGCAGTTGCGTTTAAATCCTGTAATCGGATATATGAGCCCCCAAGTATATCGCGACATAGAACCGCACAGGCGTCATGCTCGCGCACGTAACCCGTGTAGTTTGATGCAAACAGTCAGATTCTACCGTATTACAACGTGTGGGACCGCTTGTACGAGTGGCAGTTGCGCTTAAATCCTGTAATCGGATATATGAGCCCCCAAGTATATCGCGACATAGAAGCGCACAGGCGTCATGCTCGCGCACGTAACCCGTGTAGTTTGATGCAAACAGTCAGATTCTACCGTATTACAACGTGTGGGACCGCTTGTACGAGTGGCAGTTGCGCTTAAATCCTGTAATCGGATATATGAGCCCCCAAGTATATCGCGACATAGAAGCGCACAGGCGTCATGCTCGCGCACGTAACCCGTGTAGTTTGATGCAAGCAGTCGGATACTACCGTAACACAACCTGTGGGACCGCTAGTACGAGTGGCAGTTGCGTATAAATCCTGTAATCGGATATATGGGCTCCCAGGCATATCGCGACATAGAAGCGCACAGGCGTCATGCTCGCGCACGTAACCTGTGTAGTTTGATGCAAACAGTCGGATACTACCGTAACACAACCTGTGGGACCGCTAGTACGAGTGGCAGTTGCGTATAAATCCTGTAATCGGATATATGGGCTCCCAGGCATATCGCGACATAGAAACGCCCAGGCGTCATGCGCGTGCACGTAACCCGTGTAGTTTGATGCAAGCAGTCGGATTCTATCGTAATACAACGTGTAGGACCGCTTGTACGAGTGGCAGTTGCGTTTAAATCCTGTAATCGGATATATGAGCCCCCAAGTATATCGCGACATAGAACCGCACAGGCGTCATGCTCGCGCACGTAACCCGTGTAGTTTGATGCAAACAGTCAGATTCTACCGTATTACAACGTGTGGGACCGCTTGTACGAGTGGCAGTTGCGCTTAAATCCTGTAATCGGATATATGAGCCCCCAAGTATATCGCGACATAGAAGCGCACAGGCGTCATGCTCGCATACGTAACCCGTGTAGTTTGATGCAAACAGTCAGATTCTACCGTATTACAACGTATGGGACCGCTTGTACGAGTGGCAGTTGCGCTTAAATCCTGTAATCGGATATATGAGCCCCCAAGTATATCGCGACATAGAAGCGCACAGGCGTCATGCTCGCGCACGTAACCCGTGTAGTTTGATGCAAACAGTCGGATACTACCGTAACACAACCTGTGGGACCGCTAGTACGAGTGGCAGTTGCGTATAAATCCTGTAATCGGATATATGGGCTCCCAGGCATATCGCGACATAGAAGCGCCCAGGCGCCATGCGCGCGCACGTAACCCGTGTAGTTTGATGCAAACAGTCGGATTCTATCGTAATACAACGTGTAGGACCGCTTGTACGAGTGGCAGTTGCGTTTAAATCCTGTAATCGGATATATGAGCCCCCAAGTATATCGCGACATAGAACCGCACAGGCGTCATGCTCGCGCACGTAAGCCGTGTAGTTTGATGCAAGCAGTCGGATACTACCGTAACACAACCTGTGGGACCGCTAGTACGAGTGGCAGTTGCGTATAAATCCTGTAATCGGATATATGAGCCCCCAAGTATATCGCGACATAGAACCGCACAGGCGTCATGCTCGCGCACGTAACCCGTGTAGTTTGATGCAAACAGTCAGATTCTACCGTATTACAACGTGTGGGACCGCTTGTACGAGTGGCAGTTGCGCTTAAATCCTGTAATCGGATATATGAGCCCCCAAGTATATCGCGACATAGAAGCGCACAGGCGTCATGCTCGCGCACGTAACCCGTGTAGTTTGATGCAAACAGTCGGATACTACCGTAACACAACCTGTGGGACCGCTAGTACGAGTGGCAGTTGCGTATAAATCCTGTAATCGGATATATGGGCTCCCAGGCATATCGCGACATAGAAGCGCCCAGGCGTCATGCGCGCGCACGTAACCCGTGTAGTTTGATGCAAACAGTCGGATTCTATCGTAATACAACGTGTAGGACCGCTTGTACGAGTGGCAGTTGCGTTTAAATCCTGTAATCGGATATATGAGCCCCCAAGTATATCGCGACATAGAAGCGCACAGGCGTCATGCTCGCGCACGTAACCCGTGTAGTTTGATGCAAACAGTCAGATTCTACCGTATTACAACGTGTGGGACCGCTTGTACGAGTGGCAGTTGCGCTTAAATCCTGTAATCGGATATATGAGCCCCCAAGTATATCGCGACATAGAAGCGCACAGGCGTCATGCTCGCGCACGTAACCCGTGTAGTTTGATGCAAGCAGTCGGATACTACCGTAACACAACCTGTGGGACCGCTAGTACGAGTGGCAGTTGCGTATAAATCCTGTAATCGGATATATGGGCTCCCAGGCATATCGCGACATAGAAGCGCACAGGCGTCATGCTCGCGCACGTAACCTGTGTAGTTTGATGCAAACAGTCGGATACTACCGTAACACAACCTGTGGGACCGCTAGTACGAGTGGCAGTTGCGTATAAATCCTGTAATCGGATATATGGGCTCCCAGGCATATCGCGACATAGAAACGCCCAGGCGTCATGCGCGTGCACGTAACCCGTGTAGTTTGATGCAAACAGTCGGATTCTATCGTAATACAACGTGTAGGACCGCTTGTACGAGTGGCAGTTGCGTTTAAATCCTGTAATCGGATATATGAGCCCCCAAGTATATCGCGACATAGAACCGCACAGGCGTCATGCTCGCGCACGTAAGCCGTGTAGTTTGATGCAAGCAGTCGGATACTACCGTAACACAACCTGTGGGACCGCTAGTACGAGTGGCAGTTGCGTATAAATCCTGTAATCGGATATATGAGCCCCCAAGTATATCGCGACATAGAACCGCACAGGCGTCATGCTCGCGCACGTAACCCGTGTAGTTTGATGCAAACAGTCAGATTCTACCGTATTACAACGTGTGGGACCGCTTGTACGAGTGGCAGTTGCGCTTAAATCCTGTAATCGGATATATGAGCCCCCAAGTATATCGCGACATAGAAGCGCACAGGCGTCATGCTCGCGCACGTAACCCGTGTAGTTTGATGCAAACAGTCGGATACTACCGTAACACAACCTGTGGGACCGCTAGTACGAGTGGCAGTTGCGTATAAATCCTGTAATCGGATATATGGGCTCCCAGGCATATCGCGACATAGAAGCGCCCAGGCGTCATGCGCGCGCACGTAACCCGTGTAGTTTGATGCAAACAGTCGGATTCTATCGTAATACAACGTGTAGGACCGCTTGTACGAGTGGCAGTTGCGTTTAAATCCTGTAATCGGATATATGAGCCCCCAAGTATATCGCGACATAGAACCGCACAGGCGTCATGCTCGCGCACGTAACCCGTGTAGTTTGATGCAAACAGTCAGATTCTACCGTATTACAACGTGTGGGACCGCTTGTACGAGTGGCAGTTGCGCTTAAATCCTGTAATCGGATATATGAGCCCCCAAGTATATCGCGACATAGAAGCGCACAGGCGTCATGCTCGCGCACGTAACCCGTGTAGTTTGATGCAAACAGTCAGATTCTACCGTATTACAACGTGTGGGACCGCTTGTACGAGTGGCAGTTGCGCTTAAATCCTGTAATCGGATATATGAGCCCCCAAGTATATCGCGACATAGAAGCGCACAGGCGTCATGCTCGCGCACGTAACCCGTGTAGTTTGATGCAAGCAGTCGGATACTACCGTAACACAACCTGTGGGACCGCTAGTACGAGTGGCAGTTGCGTATAAATCCTGTAATCGGATATATGGGCTCCCAGGCATATCGCGACATAGAAGCGCACAGGCGTCATGCTCGCGCACGTAACCTGTGTAGTTTGATGCAAACAGTCGGATACTACCGTAACACAACCTGTGGGACCGCTAGTACGAGTGGCAGTTGCGTATAAATCCTGTAATCGGATATATGGGCTCCCAGGCATATCGCGACATAGAAACGCCCAGGCGTCATGCGCGTGCACGTAACCCGTGTAGTTTGATGCAAACAGTCGGATTCTATCGTAATACAACGTGTAGGACCGCTTGTACGAGTGGCAGTTGCGTTTAAATCCTGTAATCGGATATATGAGCCCCCAAGTATATCGCGACATAGAACCGCACAGGCGTCATGCTCGCGCACGTAAGCCGTGTAGTTTGATGCAAGCAGTCGGATACTACCGTAACACAACCTGTGGGACCGCTAGTACGAGTGGCAGTTGCGTATAAATCCTGTAATCGGATATATGAGCCCCCAAGTATATCGCGACATAGAACCGCACAGGCGTCATGCTCGCGCACGTAACCCGTGTAGTTTGATGCAAACAGTCAGATTCTACCGTATTACAACGTGTGGGACCGCTTGTACGAGTGGCAGTTGCGCTTAAATCCTGTAATCGGATATATGAGCCCCCAAGTATATCGCGACATAGAAGCGCACAGGCGTCATGCTCGCGCACGTAACCCGTGTAGTTTGATGCAAACAGTCGGATACTACCGTAACACAACCTGTGGGACCGCTAGTACGAGTGGCAGTTGCGTATAAATCCTGTAATCGGATATATGGGCTCCCAGGCATATCGCGACATAGAAGCGCCCAGGCGTCATGCGCGCGCACGTAACCCGTGTAGTTTGATGCAAACAGTCGGATTCTATCGTAATACAACGTGTAGGACCGCTTGTACGAGTGGCAGTTGCGTTTAAATCCTGTAATCGGATATATGAGCCCCCAAGTATATCGCGACATAGAACCGCACAGGCGTCATGCTCGCGCACGTAACCCGTGTAGTTTGATGCAAACAGTCAGATTCTACCGTATTACAACGTGTGGGACCGCTTGTACGAGTGGCAGTTGCGCTTAAATCCTGTAATCGGATATATGAGCCCCCAAGTATATCGCGACATAGAAGCGCACAGGCGTCATGCTCGCGCACGTAACCCGTGTAGTTTGATGCAAACAGTCAGATTCTACCGTATTACAACGTGTGGGACCGCTTGTACGAGTGGCAGTTGCGCTTAAATCCTGTAATCGGATATATGAGCCCCCAAGTATATCGCGACATAGAAGCGCACAGGCGTCATGCTCGCGCACGTAACCCGTGTAGTTTGATGCAAGCAGTCGGATACTACCGTAACACAACCTGTGGGACCGCTAGTACGAGTGGCAGTTGCGTATAAATCCTGTAATCGGATATATGGGCTCCCAGGCATATCGCGACATAGAAGCGCACAGGCGTCATGCTCGCGCACGTAACCTGTGTAGTTTGATGCAAACAGTCGGATACTACCGTAACACAACCTGTGGGACCGCTAGTACGAGTGGCAGTTGCGTATAAATCCTGTAATCGGATATATGGGCTCCCAGGCATATCGCGACATAGAAACGCCCAGGCGTCATGCGCGTGCACGTAACCCGTGTAGTTTGATGCAAGCAGTCGGATTCTATCGTAATACAACGTGTAGGACCGCTTGTACGAGTGGCAGTTGCGTTTAAATCCTGTAATCGGATATATGAGCCCCCAAGTATATCGCGACATAGAACCGCACAGGCGTCATGCTCGCGCACGTAACCCGTGTAGTTTGATGCAAACAGTCAGATTCTACCGTATTACAACGTGTGGGACCGCTTGTACGAGTGGCAGTTGCGCTTAAATCCTGTAATCGGATATATGAGCCCCCAAGTATATCGCGACATAGAAGCGCACAGGCGTCATGCTCGCATACGTAACCCGTGTAGTTTGATGCAAACAGTCAGATTCTACCGTATTACAACGTATGGGACCGCTTGTACGAGTGGCAGTTGCGCTTAAATCCTGTAATCGGATATATGAGCCCCCAAGTATATCGCGACATAGAAGCGCACAGGCGTCATGCTCGCGCACGTAACCCGTGTAGTTTGATGCAAACAGTCGGATACTACCGTAACACAACCTGTGGGACCGCTAGTACGAGTGGCAGTTGCGTATAAATCCTGTAATCGGATATATGGGCTCCCAGGCATATCGCGACATAGAAGCGCCCAGGCGCCATGCGCGCGCACGTAACCCGTGTAGTTTGATGCAAACAGTCGGATTCTATCGTAATACAACGTGTAGGACCGCTTGTACGAGTGGCAGTTGCGTTTAAATCCTGTAATCGGATATATGAGCCCCCAAGTATATCGCGACATAGAACCGCACAGGCGTCATGCTCGCGCACGTAAGCCGTGTAGTTTGATGCAAGCAGTCGGATACTACCGTAACACAACCTGTGGGACCGCTAGTACGAGTGGCAGTTGCGTATAAATCCTGTAATCGGATATATGAGCCCCCAAGTATATCGCGACATAGAACCGCACAGGCGTCATGCTCGCGCACGTAACCCGTGTAGTTTGATGCAAACAGTCAGATTCTACCGTATTACAACGTGTGGGACCGCTTGTACGAGTGGCAGTTGCGCTTAAATCCTGTAATCGGATATATGAGCCCCCAAGTATATCGCGACATAGAAGCGCACAGGCGTCATGCTCGCGCACGTAACCCGTGTAGTTTGATGCAAACAGTCGGATACTACCGTAACACAACCTGTGGGACCGCTAGTACGAGTGGCAGTTGCGTATAAATCCTGTAATCGGATATATGGGCTCCCAGGCATATCGCGACATAGAAGCGCCCAGGCGTCATGCGCGCGCACGTAACCCGTGTAGTTTGATGCAAACAGTCGGATTCTATCGTAATACAACGTGTAGGACCGCTTGTACGAGTGGCAGTTGCGTTTAAATCCTGTAATCGGATATATGAGCCCCCAAGTATATCGCGACATAGAACCGCACAGGCGTCATGCTCGCGCACGTAACCCGTGTAGTTTGATGCAAACAGTCAGATTCTACCGTATTACAACGTGTGGGACCGCTTGTACGAGTGGCAGTTGCGCTTAAATCCTGTAATCGGATATATGAGCCCCCAAGTATATCGCGACATAGAAGCGCACAGGCGTCATGCTCGCGCACGTAACCCGTGTAGTTTGATGCAAACAGTCGGATACTACCGTAACACAACCTGTGGGACCGCTAGTACGAGTGGCAGTTGCGTATAAATCCTGTAATCGGATATATGGGCTCCCAGGCATATCGCGACATAGAAGCGCCCAGGCGTCATGCGCGTGCACGTAACCCGTGTAGTTTGATGCAAACAGTCGGATTCTTTCGTAATACAACGTGTAGGACCGCTTGTACGAGTGGCAGTTGCGTTTAAAGCCTGTAATCGGATATATGAGCCCCCAAGTATATCGCGACATAGAACCGCACAGGCGTCATGCTCGCGCACGTAACCCGTGTAGTTTGATGCAAACAGTCAGATTCTACCGTATTACAACGTGTGGGACCGCTTGTACGAGTGGCAGTTGCGCTTAAATCCTGTAATCGGATATATGAGCCCCCAAGTATATCGCGACATAGAAGCGCACAGGCGTCATGCTCGTGCACGTAACCCGTGTAGTTTGATGCAAACAGTCGGATTCTACCGTATTACAACGTGTGGGACCGCTTGTACAAGTGGCAGTTGCGCTTAAATCCTGTAATCGGATATATGAGCTCCCAAGTATATCGCGACATAGAAGCGCCCAGGCGTCATGCTCGTTCACGTAACCCGTGTAGTTTAATGCAAACAGACGGATTCTACCGCAATACAACGGGTGGGACCGTTAGTACGAGTGGCAGTTGCGTTTAAATCCTGTAATCGGATATATGGGCTCACAGGCATATCGCGAGATAAAAGCGCCCAGGCGTCATGCTCGCGCACTTAACCCGTGTAGTTTGATGCAAGCAGTCGGATTCTACCGGAATACAACGTGTGGGACCGTTAGTACGAGTGGCAGTTGCGTTTAAATCCTGTAATCGGATATATGAGCTCCCAAGTATATCGCGAAATAGAAGCGCCCAGGCGTCATGCTCGCACACGTATCGAGTGTAGTTTGATGCAAACAGACGGATTCTACCATAATACAACGTGTAGTTCCGCTTGTACGAGCGGCAGTTGCGTTTAAATCCTGTAATCGGACATATGAGCTCCCAAGTATATCGCGACATAGAAGCGCCCAGGCGTCATGCTCGCACACGTAACCCGTGTAGTTTGATGCATACAGACGGAATCTACCGTAATAGAACGTGTGGGACCGCTTGTACGAGTGGCAGTTGCGTTTAAATCCTGTAATCGGATATATGGGCTCCCAGGCATATCGCTACATAGAAGCGCCCAGGCGTCATGCGAGCGCACGTAACCCGTGTAGTTTGATGCAAACAGTCGGATACTACCGTAACACAACCTGTGGGACCGCTAGTACGAGTGGCAGTTGCGTATAAATCCTGTAATCGGATATATGGGCTCCCAGGCATATCGCTACATAGAAGCGCCCAGGCGTAATGCGCGCGCACGTAACCCGTGTAGTTTGATGCAAACAGTCAGATTCTACCGTATTACAACGTGTGGGACCGCTTGTACGAGTGGCAGTTGCGCTTAAATCCTGTAATCGGATATATGAGCCCCCAAGTATATCGCGACATAGAAGCGCACAGGCGTCATGCTCGTGCACGTAACCCGTGTAGTTTGATGCAAACAGTCGGATTCTACCGTATTACAACGTGTGGGACCGCTTGTACGAGTGGCAGTTGCGCTTAAATCCTGTAATCGGATATATGAGCTCCCAAGTATATCGCGACATAGAAGCGCCCAGGCGTCATGCTCGTTCACGTAACCCGTGTAGTTTAATGCAAACAGACGGATTCTACCGCAATACAACGGGTGGGACCGTTAGTACGAGTGGCAGTTGCGTTTAAATCCTGTAATCGGATATATGGGCTCACAGGCATATCGCGAGATAAAAGCGCCCAGGCGTCATGCTCGCGCACTAAACCCGTGTAGTTTGATGCAAGCAGTCGGATTCTACCGGAATACAACGTGTGGGACCGTTAGTACGAGTGGCAGTTGCGTTTAAATCCTGTAATCGGATATATGAGCTCCCAAGTATATCGCGAAATAGAAGCGCCCAGGCGTCATTCTCGCACACGTATCGAGTGTAGTTTGATGCAAACAGACGGATTCTACCATAATACAACGTGTAGTTCCGCTTGTACGAGCGGCAGTTGCGTTTAAATCCTGTAATCGGACATATGAGCTCCCAAGTATATCGCGACATAGAAGCGCCCAGGCGTCATGCTCGCACACGTAACCCGTGTAGTTTGATGCATACAGACGGAATCTACCGTAATAGAACGTGTGGGACCGCTTGTACGAGTGGCAGTTGCGTTTAAATCCTGTAATCGGATACATGGGCTCCCAGGCATATCGCGACACAGAAGCGCCCAGGCGTCATGCGCGCGCACGTAACCCGTGTAGTTTGATGCAAACAGTCGGATTCTATCGTAATACAACGTGTAGGACCGCTTGTACGAGTGGCAGTTGCGTTTAAATCCTGTAATCGGATATATGAGCCCCCAAGTATATCGCGACATAGAACCGCACAGGCGTCATGCTCGCGCACGTAACCCGTGTAGTTTGATGCAAACAGTCAGATTCTACCGTATTACAACGTGTGGGACCGCTTGTACGAGTGGCAGTTGCGCTTAAATCCTGTAATCGGATATATGAGCCCCCAAGTATATCGCGACATAGAAGCGCACAGGCGTCATGCTCGCGCACGTAACCCGTGTAGTTTGATGCAAACAGTCGGATACTACCGTAACACAACCTGTGGGACCGCTAGTACGAGTGGCAGTTGCGTATAAATCCTGTAATCGGATATATGGGCTCCCAGGCATATCGCGACATAGAAGCGCCCAGGCGTCATGCGCGTGCACGTAACCCGTGTAGTTTGATGCAAACAGTCGGATTCTTTCGTAATACAACGTGTAGGACCGCTTGTACGAGTGGCAGTTGCGTTTAAAGCCTGTAATCGGATATATGAGCCCCCAAGTATATCGCGACATAGAACCGCACAGGCGTCATGCTCGCGCACGTAACCCGTGTAGTTTGATGCAAACAGTCAGATTCTACCGTATTACAACGTGTGGGACCGCTTGTACGAGTGGCAGTTGCGCTTAAATCCTGTAATCGGATATATGAGCCCCCAAGTATATCGCGACATAGAAGCGCACAGGCGTCATGCTCGTGCACGTAACCCGTGTAGTTTGATGCAAACAGTCGGATTCTACCGTATTACAACGTGTGGGACCGCTTGTACAAGTGGCAGTTGCGCTTAAATCCTGTAATCGGATATATGAGCTCCCAAGTATATCGCGACATAGAAGCGCCCAGGCGTCATGCTCGTTCACGTAACCCGTGTAGTTTAATGCAAACAGACGGATTCTACCGCAATACAACGGGTGGGACCGTTAGTACGAGTGGCAGTTGCGTTTAAATCCTGTAATCGGATATATGGGCTCACAGGCATATCGCGAGATAAAAGCGCCCAGGCGTCATGCTCGCGCACTTAACCCGTGTAGTTTGATGCAAGCAGTCGGATTCTACCGGAATACAACGTGTGGGACCGTTAGTACGAGTGGCAGTTGCGTTTAAATCCTGTAATCGGATATATGAGCTCCCAAGTATATCGCGAAATAGAAGCGCCCAGGCGTCATGCTCGCACACGTATCGAGTGTAGTTTGATGCAAACAGACGGATTCTACCATAATACAACGTGTAGTTCCGCTTGTACGAGCGGCAGTTGCGTTTAAATCCTGTAATCGGACATATGAGCTCCCAAGTATATCGCGACATAGAAGCGCCCAGGCGTCATGCTCGCACACGTAACCCGTGTAGTTTGATGCATACAGACGGAATCTACCGTAATAGAACGTGTGGGACCGCTTGTACGAGTGGCAGTTGCGTTTAAATCCTGTAATCGGATATATGGGCTCCCAGGCATATCGCTACATAGAAGCGCCCAGGCGTCATGCGAGCGCACGTAACCCGTGTAGTTTGATGCAAACAGTCGGATACTACCGTAACACAACCTGTGGGACCGCTAGTACGAGTGGCAGTTGCGTATAAATCCTGTAATCGGATATATGGGCTCCCAGGCATATCGCTACATAGAAGCGCCCAGGCGTAATGCGCGCGCACGTAACCCGTGTAGTTTGATGCAAACAGTCAGATTCTACCGTATTACAACGTGTGGGACCGCTTGTACGAGTGGCAGTTGCGCTTAAATCCTGTAATCGGATATATGAGCCCCCAAGTATATCGCGACATAGAAGCGCACAGGCGTCATGCTCGTGCACGTAACCCGTGTAGTTTGATGCAAACAGTCGGATTCTACCGTATTACAACGTGTGGGACCGCTTGTACGAGTGGCAGTTGCGCTTAAATCCTGTAATCGGATATATGAGCTCCCAAGTATATCGCGACATAGAAGCGCCCAGGCGTCATGCTCGTTCACGTAACCCGTGTAGTTTAATGCAAACAGACGGATTCTACCGCAATACAACGGGTGGGACCGTTAGTACGAGTGGCAGTTGCGTTTAAATCCTGTAATCGGATATATGGGCTCACAGGCATATCGCGAGATAAAAGCGCCCAGGCGTCATGCTCGCGCACTAAACCCGTGTAGTTTGATGCAAGCAGTCGGATTCTACCGGAATACAACGTGTGGGACCGTTAGTACGAGTGGCAGTTGCGTTTAAATCCTGTAATCGGATATATGAGCTCCCAAGTATATCGCGAAATAGAAGCGCCCAGGCGTCATTCTCGCACACGTATCGAGTGTAGTTTGATGCAAACAGACGGATTCTACCATAATACAACGTGTAGTTCCGCTTGTACGAGCGGCAGTTGCGTTTAAATCCTGTAATCGGACATATGAGCTCCCAAGTATATCGCGACATAGAAGCGCCCAGGCGTCATGCTCGCACACGTAACCCGTGTAGTTTGATGCATACAGACGGAATCTACCGTAATAGAACGTGTGGGACCGCTTGTACGAGTGGCAGTTGCGTTTAAATCCTGTAATCGGATATATGGGCTCCCAGGCATATCGCTACATAGAAGCGCCCAGGCGTCATGCGAGCGCACGTAACCCGTGTAGTTTGATGCAAACAGTCGGATACTACCGTAACACAACCTGTGGGACCGCTAGTACGAGTGGCAGTTGCGTATAAATCCTGTAATCGGATATATGGGCTCCCAGGCATATCGCTACATAGAAGCGCCCAGGCGTAATGCGCGCGCACGTAACCCGTGTAGTTTGATGCAAGCAGTCGGATTCTACCGTATCACAACGTGTGGGACCGCTTGTACGAGTGGCAGTTGCGCTTAAATCCTGTAATCGGATATATGAGCCCCCAAGTATATCGCGACATAGAAGCGCACAGGCGTCATGCTCGCGCACGTAACCCGTGTAGTTTGATGCAAACAGTCGGATACTACCGTAACACAACCTGTGGGACCGCTAGTACGAGTGGCAGTTGCGTATAAATCCTGTAATCGGATATATGGGCTCCCAGGCATATCGCGACATAGAAGCGCCCAGGCGTCATGCTCGCGCACGTATTCAGTGTTGTTTGATGCAAACAGTCGGATTCTATCGTAATACAACGTGTAGGACCGCTTGTACGAGTGGCAGTTGCGTTTAAATCCTGTAATCGGATATATGGGCTCCCAGGCATATCGCTACATAGAAGCGCCCAGGCGTAATGCGCGCGCACGCAACCCGTGTAGTTTGATGCAAGCAGTCGGATTCTACCGTATTACAACGTGTGGGACCGCTTGTACGAGTGGCAGTTGCGCTTAAATCCTGTAATCGGATATATGAGCTCCCAAGTATATCGCGACGTAGAAGCGCCCAGGCGTCATGCTCGTTCACGTAACCCGTGTAGTTTAATGCAAACAGACGGATTCTACCGCAATACAACGTGTGGGACCGTTAGTACGAGTGGCAGTTGCGTTTAAATCCTGTAATCGGATACATGGGTTCACAGGCATATCGCGACACAGAAGCGCCCAGGCGTCATGCTCGCGCACGTATTCAGTGTTGTTTGATACAAACAGTCGGATTCTAGCGGAATACAACGTGCGGGACCGTTTGTACGAGTGGCAGTTGCGTTTAAATCCTGTAATCGGATATATGGGCTCCCAGGCATATCGCGACATAGAAGCGCCCAGGCGTCATGCTCGCGCACGTATTCAGTGTTGTTTGATACAAACAGTCGGATTCTAGCGCAATACAACGTGCGGGACCGTTTGTACGAGTGGCATTTGCGTTTAAATCCTGTAATCGGATACATGGGTTCACAGGCATATCGCGGCACAGAAGCGCCCAGGCGTCATGCTCGCGCACGTATTCAGTGTTGTTTGATACAAACAGTCGGATTCTAGCGGAATACAACGTGCGGGACCGTTTGTACGAGTGGCAGTTGCGTTTAAATCCTGTAATCGGATATATGGGCTCCCAGGCATATCGCGACATAGAAGCGCCCAGGCGCCATGCGCGCGCACGTATCCCGTGTAGTTTAATGCAAACAGACGGATTCTACCGCAATACAACGTGTGGGACCGTTAGTACGAGTGGCAGTTGCGTTTAAATCCTGTAATCGGATACATGGGTTCACAGGCATATCGCGACACAGAAGCGCCCAGGCGTCATGCTCGCGCACGTATTCAGTGTTGTTTGATGCAAACAGTCGGATTCTATCGTAATACAACGTGTAGGACCGCTTGTACGAGTGGCAGTTGCGTTTAAATCCTGTAATCGGATATATGGGCTCCCAGGCATATCGCTACATAGAAGCGCCCAGGCGTAATGCGCGCGCACGCAACCCGTGTAGTTTGATGCAAGCAGTCGGATTCTACCGTATTACAACGTGTGGGACCGCTTGTACGAGTGGCAGTTGCGCTTAAATCCTGTAATCGGATATATGAGCTCCCAAGTATATCGCGACGTAGAAGCGCCCAGGCGTCATGCTCGTTCACGTAACCCGTGTAGTTTAATGCAAACAGACGGATTCTACCGCAATACAACGTGTGGGACCGTTAGTACGAGTGGCAGTTGCGTTTAAATCCTGTAATCGGATACATGGGTTCACAGGCATATCGCGACACAGAAGCGCCCAGGCGTCATGCTCGCGCACGTATTCAGTGTTGTTTGATACAAACAGTCGGATTCTAGCGGAATACAACGTGCGGGACCGTTTGTACGAGTGGCAGTTGCGTTTAAATCCTGTAATCGGATATATGGGCTCCCAGGCATATCGCGACATAGAAGCGCCCAGGCGTCATGCTCGCGCACGTATTCAGTGTTGTTTGATACAAACAGTCGGATTCTAGCGCAATACAACGTGCGGGACCGTTTGTACGAGTGGCATTTGCGTTTAAATCCTGTAATCGGATACATGGGTTCACAGGCATATCGCGGCACAGAAGCGCCCAGGCGTCATGCTCGCGCACGTATTCAGTGTTGTTTGATACAAACAGTCGGATTCTAGCGGAATACAACGTGCGGGACCGTTTGTACGAGTGGCAGTTGCGTTTAAATCCTGTAATCGGATATATGGGCTCCCAGGCATATCGCAACATAGAAGCGCCCAGGCGTCATGCTCGCGCACGTATTCAGTGTTGTTTGATACAAACAGTCGGATTCTAGCGCAATACAACGTGCGGGACCGTTTGTACGAGTGGCATTTGCGTTTAAATCCTGTAATCGGATATATGGGCTCCCAGGCATATCGCGACATAGAAGCGCCCAGGCGTAATGCGCGCGCACGTAACCCGTGTAGTATGATGCAAACAGTCGGATTCTATCGTAATACAACGCGTGGGACTGCTTGTACGAGTGGCAGTTGCGTTTATATCCTGTAATCGGATACATGAGCTCCCAAGTATATCGCGACGTAGAAGCGCCCAGGCGTCATGCTCGTTCACGTAACCCGTGTAGTTTAATGCAAACAGACGGATTCTACCGCAATACAACGTGTGGGACCGTTAGTACGAGTGGCGGTTGCGTTTAAATCCTGTAATCGGATATATGAGCCCCCAAGTATATCGCGACATAGAAGCGCCCAGGCGTCATGCGCGTGCACGTAACCCGTGTAGTTTGATGCAAACAGACGGATTCTACCGTAATACAACGTGTAGTTCCGCTTGTACGAGCGGCAGTTGCGTTTAAATCCTGTAATCGGATATATGAGCTCCCAAGTATATCGCGACGTAGAAGCGCCCAGGCGTCATGCTCGTTCACGTAACCCGTGTAGTTTAATGCAAACAGACGGATTCTACCGCAATACAACGTGTGGGACCGTTAGTACGAGTGGCAGTTGCGTTTAAATCCTGTAATCGGATACATGGGTTCACAGGCATATCGCGACACAGAAGCGCCCAGGCGTCATGCTCGCGCACGTATTCAGTGTTGTTTGATACAAACAGTCGGATTCTAGCGGAATACAACGTGCGGGACCGTTTGTACGAGTGGCAGTTGCGTTTAAATCCTGTAATCGGATATATGGGCTCCCAGGCATATCGCGACATAGAAGCGCCCAGGCGTCATGCTCGCGCACGTATTCAGTGTTGTTTGATACAAACAGTCGGATTCTAGCGCAATACAACGTGCGGGACCGTTTGTACGAGTGGCATTTGCGTTTAAATCCTGTAATCGGATATATGGGCTCCCAGGCATATCGCGACATAGAAGCGCCCAGGCGTAATGCTCGCGCACGTAACCCGTGTAGTTTGATGCAAACAGTCAGATTCTACCGTATTACAACGTGTGGGACCGCTTGTACGAGTGGCAGTTGCGCTTAAATCCTGTAATCGGATATATGAGCCCCCAAGTATATCGCGACATAGAAGCGCACAGGCGTCATGCTCGCGCACGTAACCTGTGTAGTTTGATGCAAACAGTCGGATACTACCGTAACACAACCTGTGGGACCGCTAGTACGAGTGGCAGTTGCGTATAAATCCTGTAATCGGATATATGGGCTCCCAGGCATATCGCGACATAGAAGCGCCCAGGCGTCATGCGCGCGCACGTAACCCGTGTAGTTTGATGCAAACAGTCGGATTCTATCGTAATACAACGTGTAGGACCGCTTGTACGAGTGGCAGTTGCGTTTAAATCCTGTAATCTGATATATGAGCCCCCAAGTATATCGCGACATAGAACCGCACAGGCGTCATGCTCGCGCACGTAACCCGTGTAGTTTGATGCAAACAGTCAGATTCTACCGTATTACAACGTGTGGGACCGCTTGTACGAGTGGCAGTTGCGCTTAAATCCTGTAATCGGATATATGAGCCCCCAAGTATATCGCGACATAGAAGCGCACAGGCGTCATGCTCGTGCACGTAACCCGTGTAGTTTGATGCAAACAGTCGGATTCTACCGTATTACAACGTGTGGGACCGCTTGTACGAGTGGCAGTTGCGCTTAAATCCTGTAATCGGATATATGAGCTCCCAAGTATATCGCGACATAGAAGCGCCCAGGCGTCATGCTCGTTCACGTAACCCGTGTAGTTTAATGCAAACAGACGGATTCTACCGCAATACAACGGGTGGGACCGTTAGTACGAGTGGCAGTTGCGTTTAAATCCTGTAATCGGATATATGGGCTCACAGGCATATCGCGAGATAAAAGCGCCCAGGCGTCATGCTCGCGCACTTAACCCGTGTAGTTTGATGCAAGCAGTCGGATTCTACCGGAATACAACGTGTGGGACCGTTAGTACGAGTGGCAGTTGCGTTTGAATCCTGTAATCGGATATATGAGCTCCCAAGTATATCGCGAAATAGAAGCGCCCAGGCGTCATGCTCGCACACGTATCGAGTGTAGTTTGATGCAAACAGACGGATTCTACCATAATGCAACGTGTAGTTCCGCTTGTACGAGCGGCAGTTGCGTTTAAATCCTGTAATCGGACATATGAGCTCCCAAGTATATCGCGACATAGAAGCGCCCAGGCGTCATGCTCGCACACGTAACCCGTGTAGTTTGATGCATACAGACGGAATCTACCGTAATAGAACGTGTGGGACCGCTTGTACGAGTGGCAGTTGCGTTTAAATCCTGTAATCGGATATATGGGCTCCCAGGCATATCGCTACATAGAAGCGCCCAGGCGTCATGCGAGCGCACGTAACCCGTGTAGTTTGATGCAAACAGTCGGATACTACCGTAACACAACCTGTGGGACCGCTAGTACGAGTGGCAGTTGCGTATAAATCCTGTAATCGGATATATGGGCTCCCAGGCATATCGCTACATAGAAGCGCCCAGGCGTAATGCGCGCGCACGTAACCCGTGTAGTTTGATGCAAACAGTCAGATTCTACCGTATTACAACGTGTGGGACCGCTTGTACGAGTGGCAGTTGCGCATAAATCCTGTAATCGGATATATGAGCCCCCAAGTATATCGCGACATAGAAGCGCACAGGCGTCATGCTCGTGCACGTAACCCGTGTAGTTTGATGCAAACAGTCGGATTCTACCGTATTACAACGTGTGGGACCGCTTGTACGAGTGGCAGTTGCGCTTAAATCCTGTAATCGGATATATGGGCTCACAGGCATATCGCGAGATAAAAGCGCCCAGGCGTCATGCTCGCGCACTTAACCCGTGTAGTTTGATGCAAGCAGTCGGATTCTACCGGAATACAACGTGTGGGACCGTTAGTACGAGTGGCAGTTGCGTTTAAATCCTGTAATCGGATATATGAGCTCCCAAGTATATCGCGAAATAGAAGCGCCCAGGCGTCATGCTCGCACACGTATCGAGTGTAGTTTGATGCAAACAGACGGATTCTACCATAATACAACGTGTAGTTCCGCTTGTACGAGCGGCAGTTGCGTTTAAATCCTGTAATCGGACATATGAGCTCCCAAGTATATCGCGACATAGAAGCGCCCAGGCGTCATGCTCGCACACGTAACCCGTGTAGTTTGATGCTTACAGACGGAATCTACCGTAATGGAACGTGTGGGACCGCTTGTACGAGTGGCAGTTGCGTTTAAATCCTGTAATCGGATATATGGGCTCCCAGGCATATCGCTACATAGAAGCGCCCAGGCGTCATGCGAGCGCACGTAACCCGTGTAGTTTGATGCAAACAGTCGGATACTACCGTAACACAACCTGTGGGACCGCTAGTACGAGTGGCAGTTGCGTATAAATCCTGTAATCGGATATATGGGCTCCCAGGCATATCGCTACATAGAAGCGCCCAGGCGTAATGCGCGCGCACGTAACCCGTGTAGTTTGATGCAAGCAGTCGGATTCTACCGTATTACAACGTGTGGGACCGCTTGTACGAGTGGCAGTTGCGCTTAAATCCTGTAATCGGATATATGAGCTCCCAAGTATATCGCGACGTAGAAGCGCCCAGGCGTCATGCTCGTTCACGTAACCCGTGTAGTTTGATGCAAACAGTCAGATTCTACCGTATTACAACGTGTGGGACCGCTTGTACGAGTGGCAGTTGCGCTTAAATCCTGTAATCGGATATATGAGCCCCCAAGTATATCGCGACATAGAAGCGCACAGGCGTCATGCTCGCGCACGTAACCCGTGTAGTTTGATGCAAACAGTCGGATACTACCGTAACACAACCTGTGGGACCGCTAGTACGAGTGGCAGTTGCGTATAAATCCTGTAATCGGATATATGGGCTCCCAGGCATATCGCGACATAGAAGCGCCCAGGCGTCATGCGCGTGCACGTAACCCGTGTAGTTTGATGCAAGCAGTCGGATTCTATCGTAATACAACGTGTAGGACCGCTTGTACGAGTGGCAGTTGCGTTTAAATCCTGTAATCGGATATATGAGCCCCCAAGTATATCGCGACATAGAACCGCACAGGCGTCATGCTCGCGCACGTAACCCGTGTAGTTTGATGCAAACAGTCAGATTCTACCGTAATACAACGTGTAGGACCGCTTGTACGAGTGGCAGTTGCGTTTAAATCCTGTAATCGGATATATGAGCCCCCAAGTATATCGCGACATAGAAGCGCACAGGCGTCATGCTCGCGCACGTAACCCGTGTAGTTTGATGCAAACAGTCAGATTCTACCGTATTACAACGTGTGGGACCGCTTGTACGAGTGGCAGTTGCGCTTAAATCCTGTAATCGGATATATGAGCCCCCAAGTATATCGCGACATAGAAGCGCACAGGCGTCATGCTCGCGCACGTAACCCGTGTAGTTTGATGCAAACAGTCGGATACTACCGTAACACAACCTGTGGGACCGCTAGTACGAGTGGCAGTTGCGTATAAATCCTGTAATCGGATATATGGGCTCCCAGGCATATCGCGACATAGAAGCGCCCAGGCGTCATGCGCGTGCACGTAACCCGTGTAGTTTGATGCAAACAGTCGGATTCTTTCGTAATACAACGTGTAGGACCGCTTGTACGAGTGGCAGTTGCGTTTAAAGCCTGTAATCGGATATATGAGCCCCCAAGTATATCGCGACATAGAACCGCACAGGCGTCATGCTCGCGCACGTAACCCGTGTAGTTTGATGCAAACAGTCAGATTCTACCGTATTACAACGTGTGGGACCGCTTGTACGAGTGGCAGTTGCGCTTAAATCCTGTAATCGGATATATGAGCCCCCAAGTATATCGCGACATAGAAGCGCACAGGCGTCATGCTCGTGCACGTAACCCGTGTAGTTTGATGCAAACAGTCGGATTCTACCGTATTACAACGTGTGGGACCGCTTGTACGAGTGGCAGTTGCGCTTAAATCCTGTAATCGGATATATGAGCTCCCAAGTATATCGCGACATAGAAGCGCCCAGGCGTCATGCTCGTTCACGTAACCCGTGTAGTTTAATGCAAACAGACGGATTCTACCGCAATACAACGGGTGGGACCGTTAGTACGAGTGGCAGTTGCGTTTAAATCCTGTAATCGGATATATGGGCTCCCAGGCATATCGCGACATAGAAGCGCCCAGGCGTCATGCGCGTGCACGTAACCCGTGTAGTTTGATGCAAACAGACGGATTCTACCGTAATACAACGTGTAGTTCCGCTTGTACGAGCGGCAGTTGCGTTTAAATCCTGTAATCGGATATATGGGCTCCCAGGCATATCGCTACATAGAAGCGCCCAGGCGTCATGCGAGCGCACGTAACCCGTGTAGTTTGATGCAAACAGTCGGATACTACCGTAACACAACCTGTGGGACCGCTAGTACGAGTGGCAGTTGCGTATAAATCCTGTAATCGGATATATGGGCTCCCAGGCATATCGCTACATAGAAGCGCCCAGGCGTAATGCGCGCGCACGTAACCCGTGTAGTTTGATGCAAGCAGTCGGATTCTACCGTATTACAACGTGTGGGACCGCTAGTACGAGTGGCAGTTGCGCTTAAATCCTGTAATCGGATACATGAGCTCCCAAGTATATCGCGACGTAGAAGCGCCCAGGCGTAATGCGCGCGCACGTAACCCGTGTAGTATGATGCAAACAGTCGGATTCTATCGTAATACAACGTGTGGGACTGCTTGTACGAGTGGCAGTTGCGTTTATATCCTGTAATCGGATACATGAGCTCCCAAGTATATCGCGACGTAGAAGCGCCCAGGCGTCATGCTCGCGCACGTAACCCGTGTAGTTTGATGCAAGCAGTCGGATACTACCGTAACCCAACCTGTGGGACCGCTAGTACGAGTGGCAGTTGCGTATAAATCCTGTAATCGGATATATGGGCTCCCAGGCATATCCCGACATAGAAGCGCCCAGGCGTCATGCTCGCATACGTAACCCGTGTAGTTTGATGCAAACAGTCGGATTCTACGTATTACACGTGTGAGACCGTTCGTACGCGTGGCAGTAGCGTTTAAGTCCTGTAATCGGATATATGAGCCCCCAAGTATATCGCGACATAGAAGCGCACAGGCGTCATGCTCGCGCACGTAACCCGTGTAGTTTGATGCAAACAGTCGGATTCTATCGTAATACAACGTGTAGGACCGCTTGTACGAGTGGCAGTTGCGTTTAAATCCTGTAATCGGATATATGAGCCCCCAAGTATATCGCGACATAGAAGCGCACAGGCGTCATGCTCGTGCACGTAACCCGTGTAGTTTGATGCAAACAGTCGGATTCTACCGCAATACAACGGGTGGGACCGTTAGTACGAGTGGCAGTTGCGTTTAAATCCTGTAATCGGATATATGGGCTCACAGGCATATCGCGAGATAAAAGCGCCCAGGCGTCATGCTCGCGCACTTAACCCGTGTAGTTTGACGCAAGCAGTCGGATTCTACCGGAATACAACGTGTGGGACCGTTAGTACGAGTGGCAGTTGCGTTTAAATCCTGTAATCGGATATATGAGCTCCCAAGTATATCGCGAAATAGAAGCGCCCAGGCGTCATGCTCGCACACGTATCGAGTGTAGTTTGATGCAAACAGACGGATTCTACCGTAATACAACGTGTAGTTCCGCTTGTACGAGCGGCAGTTGCGTTTAAATCCTGTAATCGGACATATGAGCTCCCAAGTATATCGCGACATAGAAGCGCCCAGGCGTCATGCTCGCACACGTAACCCGTGTAGTTTGATGCAAACAGACGGAATCTACCGTAATAGAACGTGTGGGACCGCTTGTACGAGTGGCAGTTGCGTATAAATTCTGTAATCGGATATATGGGCTCCCAGGCATATCGCGACATAGAAGCGCCCAGGCGTCATGCTCGCGCACTTAACCCGTGTAGTTTGACGCAAGCAGTCGGATTCTACCGGAATACAACGTGTGGGACCGTTTGTACGAGTGGCAGTTGCGTTTAAATCCTGTAATCGGATATATGAGCCCCCAAGTATATCGCGACATAGAAGCGCACAGGCGTCATGCTCGTGCACGTAACCCGTGTAGTTTGATGCAAACAGTCGGATTCTACCGCAATACAACGGGTGGGACCGTTAGTACGAGTGGCAGTTGCGTTTAAATCCTGTAATCGGATATATGGGCTCACAGGCATATCGCGAGATAAAAGCGCCCAGGCGTCATGCTCGCGCACTTAACCCGTGTAGTTTGACGCAAGCAGTCGGATTCTACCGGAATACAACGTGTGGGACCGCTTGTACGAGTGGCAGTTGCGTTTAAATCCTGTAATCGTATATATGGGCTCCCAGGCATATCGCTACATAGAAGCGCCCAGGCGTCATGCGAGCGCACGTAACCCGTGTAGTTTGATGCAAACAGTCGGATACTACCGTAACACAACCTGTGGGACCGCTAGTACGAGTGGCAGTTGCGTATAAATCCTGTAATCGGATATATGGGCTCCCAGGCATATCGCTACATAGAAGCGCCCAGGCGTAATGCGCGCGCACGTAACCCGTGTAGTTTGATGCAAGCAGTCGGATTCTACCGTATTACAACGTGTGGGACCGCTAGTACGAGTGGCAGTTGCGCTTAAATCCTGTAATCGGATACATGAGCTCCCAAGTATATCGCGACGTAGAAGCGCCCAGGCGTAATGCGCGCGCACGTAACCCGTGTAGTATGATGCAAACAGTCGGATTCTATCGTAATACAACGTGTGGGACTGCTTGTACGAGTGGCAGTTGCGTTTATATCCTGTAATCGGATACATGAGCTCCCAAGTATATCGCGACGTAGAAGCGCCCAGGCGTCATGCTCGCGCACGTAACCCGTGTAGTTTGATGCAAGCAGTCGGATACTACCGTAACACAACCTGTGGGACCGCTAGTACGAGTGGCAGTTGCGTATAAATCCTGTAATCGGATATATGGGCTCCCAGGCATATCGCGACATAGAAGCGCCCAGGCGTCATGCGCGCGCACGTAACCCGTGTAGTTTGATGCAAACAGTCGGATTCTATCGTAATACAACGTGTAGGACCGCTTGTACGAGTGGCAGTTGCGTTTAAATCCTGTAATCGGATATATGAGCCCCCAAGTATATCGCGACATAGAAGCGCACAGGCGTCATGCTCGTGCACGTAACCCGTGTAGTTTGATGCACGCAGTCGGATACTACCGTAACACAACCTGTGGGACCGCTAGTACGAGTGGCAGTTGCGTATAAATCCTGTAATCGGATATATGGGCTCCCAGGCATATCGCGACATAGAAGCGGCCAGGCGTCATGCGCGTGCACGTAACCCGTGTAGTTTGATGCAAACAGTCGGATTCTATCGTAATACAACGTGCGGGACCGTTCGTACGAGTGGCAGTTGCGTTTAAATCCTGTAATCGGATATATGGGCTCCCAGGCATATCGCGACATAGAAGCGCCCAGGCGTAATGCGCGCGCACGTAACCCGTGTAGTATGATGCAAACAGTCGGATTCTATCGTAATACAACGTGTGGGACTGCTTGTACGAGTGGCAGTTGCGTATAAATCCTGTAATCGGATATATGGGCTCCCAGGCATATCGCTACATAGAAGCGCCCAGGCGTAATGCGCGCGCACGTAACCCGTGTAGTTTGATGCAAGCAGTCGGATTCTACCGTATTACAACGTGTGGGACCGCTAGTACGAGTGGCAGTTGCGCTTAAATCCTGTAATCGGATACATGGGTTCACAGGCATATCGCGACACAGAAGCGCCCAGGCGTCCTGCTCGCGCACGTATTCAGTGTTGTTTGATACAAACAGTCGGATTCTAGCGCAATACAACGTGCGGGACCGTTTGTACGAGTGGCAGTTGCGTTTAAATCCTGTAATCGGATATATGGGCTCCCAGGCATATCGCGACATAGAAGCGCCCAGGCGTAATGCGCGCGCACGTAACCCGTGTAGTTTGATGCAAGCAGTCGGATACTACCGTAACACAACCTGTGGGACCGCTAGTACGAGTGGCAGTTGCGTATAAATCCTGTAATCGGATATATGGGCTCCCAGGCATATCGCGACGTAGAAGCGCCCAGGCGTCATGCTCGTTCACGTAACCCGTGTAGTTTAATGCAAACAGACGGATTCTACCGCAATACAACGTGTGGGACCGTTAGTACGAGTGGCAGTTGCGTTTAAATCCTGTAATCGGATATATGAGCCCCCAAGTATATCGCGACATAGAAGCGCACAGGCGTCATGCTCGCGCACGTAACCCGTGTAGTTTGATGCAAGCAGTCGGATACTACCGTAACACAACCTGTGGGACCGCTAGTACGAGTGGCAGTTGCGTATAAATCCTGTAATCGGATATATGGGCTCCCAGGCATATCGCGACATAGAAGCGCCCAGGCGTCATGCGCGCGCACGTAACCCGTGTAGTTTGATGCAAACAGTCGGATTCTATCGTAATACAACGTGTAGGACCGCTTGTACGAGTGGCAGTTGCGTTTATATCCTGTAATCGGATACATGAGCTCCCAAGCATATCGCGACATAGAAGCGCCCAGGCGTCATGCTCGCATACGTAACCCGTGTAGTTTGATGCAAACAGTCGGATTCTACCGTATTACACGTGTGAGACCGTTCGTACGCGTGGCAGTAGCGTTTAAATCCTGTAATCGGATACATGGGTTCACAGGCATATCGCGACACAGAAGCGCCCAGGCGTCATGCTCGCGCACGTATTCAGTGCTGTTTGATACAAAGAGTCGGATTCTAGCGCAATACAACGTGCGGGACCGTTTGTACGAGTGGCAGTTGCGTTTAAATCCTGTAATCGGATATATGGGCTCCCAGGCATATCGCGACATAGAAGCGCACAGGCGTCATGCTCGCGCACGTAACCCGTGTAGTTTGATGCAAACAGTCGGATTCTACCGTATTACAACGTGTGGGACCGCTTGTACGAGTGGCAGTTGCGTTTATATCCTGTAATCGGATATATGAGCTCCCAAGTATATCGCGACGTAGAAGCGCCCAGGCGTCATGCTCGTTCACGTAACCCGTGTAGTTTAATGCAAACAGACGGATTCTACCGCAATACAACGTGTGGGACCGTTAGTACCAGTGGCAGTTGCGTTTAAATCCTGTAATCGGATATATGAGCCCCCAAGTATATCGCGACATAGAACCGCACAGGCGTCATGCTCGCGCACGTAACCCGTGTAGTTTGATGCAAACAGTCAGATTCTACCGTATTACAACGTGTGGGACCGCTTGTACGAGTGGCAGTTGCGCTTAAATCCTGTAATCGGATATATGAGCCCCCAAGTATATCGCGACATAGAAGCGCACAGGCGTCATGCTCGCGCACGTAACCCGTGTAGTTTGATGCAAGCAGTCGGATACTACCGTAACACAACCTGTGGGACCGCTAGTACGAGTTGCAGTTGCGTATAAATCCTGTAATCGGATATATGGGCTCCCAGGCATATCGCGACATAGAAGCGCCCAGGCGCCATGCGCGCGCACGTAACCCGTGTAATTTGATGCAAACAGTCGGATTCTATCGTAATACAACGTGTAGGACCGCTTGTACGAGTGGCAGTTGCGTTTAAATCCTGTAATCGGATATATGAGCCCCCAAGTATATCGCGACATAGAAGCGCACAGGCGTCATGCTCGTGCACGTAACCCGTGTAGTTTGATGCAAACAGTCGGATTCTACCGTACTACAACGTGTGGGACCGCTTGTACGAGTGACAGTTGCGCTTAAATCCTGTAATCGGATATATGAGCTCCCAAGTATATCGCGACATAGAAGCGCCCAGGCGTCATGCTCGTTCACGTAACCCGTGTAGTTTAATGCAAACAAACGGATTCTACCGCAATACAACGGGTGGGACCGTTAGTACGAGTGGCATTTGCGTTTAAATCCTGTAACCGGATATATGGGCTCCCAGGCATATCGCGACATAGAAGCGCCCAGGCGTCATGCTCGCGCACTTAACCCGTGTAGTATGATGCAAACAGTCGGATTCTATCGTAATACAACGTGTGGGACTGCTTGTACGAGTGGCAGTTGCGTTTATATCCTGTAATCGGATACATGAGCTCCCAAGTATATCGCGACGTAGAAGCGCCCAGGCGTCATGCTCGTTCACGTAACCCGTGTAGTTTAATGCAAACAGACGGATTCTACCGCAATACAACGTGTGGGACCGTTAGTACGAGTGGCGGTTGCGTTTAAATCCTGTAATCGGATATATGAGCCCCCAAGTATATCGCGACATAGAAGCGCACAGGCGTCATGCTCGCGCACGTAACGAGTGTAGTTTGATGCAAGCAGTCGGATACTACCGTAACACAACCTGTGGGACCGCTAGTACGAGTGGCAGTTGCGTATAAATCCTGTAATCGGATATATGGGCTCCCAGGCATATCGCGACATAGAAGCGCCCAGGCGTCATGCGAGCGCACGTAACCCGTGTAGTTTGATGCAAACAGTCGGATACTACCGTAACACAACCTGTGGGACCGCTAGTACGAGTGGCAGTTGCGTATAAATCCTGTAATCGGATATATGGGCTCCCAGGCATATCGCTACATAGAAGCGCCCAAGCGTAATGCGCGCGCACGCACCCGTGTAGTTTGATGCAAGCAGTCGGATTCTACCGTATTACAACGTGTGGGACCGCTTGTACGAGTGGCAGTTGCGCTTAAATCCTGTAATCGGATATATGAGCTCCCAAGTATATCGCGACGTAGAAGCGCCCAGGCGTCATGCTCGCGCACTTAACCCGTGTAGTATGATGCAAACAGTCGGATTCTATCGTAATACAACGTGTGGGACTGCTTGTACGAGTGGCAGTTGCGTTTATATCCTGTAATCGGATACATGAGCTCCCAAGTATATCGCGACGTAGAAGCGCCCAGGCGTCATGCTCGTTCACGTAACCCGTGTAGTTTAATGCAAACAGACGGATTCTACCGCAATACAACGTGTGGGACCGTTAGTACGAGTGGCGGTTGCGTTTAAATCCTGTAATCGGATATATGAGCCCCCAAGTATATCGCGACATAGAACCGCACAGGCGTCATGCTCGCGCACGTAACCCGTGTAGTTTGATGCAAACAGTCAGATTCTACCGTATTACAATGTGTGGGACCGCTTGTACGAGTGGCAGTTGCGCTTAAATCCTGTAATCGGATATATGAGCCCCCAAGTATATCGCGACATAGAAGCGCACAGGCGTCATGCTCGCGCACGTAACGAGTGTAGTTTGATGCAAGCAGTCGGATACTACCGTAACACAACCTGTGGGACCGCTAGTACGAGTGGCAGTTGCGTATAAATCCTGTAATCGGATATATGGGCTCCCAGGCATATCGCGACATAGAAGCGCCCAGGCGTCATGCGAGCGCACGTAACCCGTGTAGTTTGATGCAAACAGTCGGATACTACCGTAACACAACCTGTGGGACCGCTAGTACGAGTGGCAGTTGCGTATAAATCCTGTAATCGGATATATGGGCTCCCAGGCATATCGCTACATAGAAGCGCCCAAGCGTAATGCGCGCGCACGCAACCCGTGTAGTTTGATGCAAGCAGTCGGATTCTACCGTATTACAACGTGTGGGACCGCTTGTACGAGTGGCAGTTGCGCTTAAATCCTGTAATCGGATATATGAGCTCCCAAGTATATCGCGACATAGAAGCGCCCAGGCGTAATGCGCGCGCACGTAACCCGTGTAGTATGATGCAAACAGTCGGATTCTATCGTAATACAACGTGTGGGACTGCTTGTACGAGTGGCAGTTGCGTTTATATCCTGTAATCGGATACATGAGCTCCCAAGTATATCGCGACGTAGAAGCGCCCAGGCGTCATGCTCGTTCACGTAACCCGAGTAGTTTAATGCAAACAGACGGATTCTACCGCAATACAACGTGTGGGACCGTTAGTACGAGTGGCAGTTGCGTTTAAATCCTGTAATCGGATATATGAGCCCCCAAGTATATCGCGACATAGAAGCGCACAGGCGTCATGCTCGCGCACGTAACCCGTGTAGTTTGATGCAAGCAGTCGGATACTACCGTAACACAACCTGTGGGACCGCTAGTACGAGTGGCAGTTGCGTATAAATCCTGTAATCGGATATATGGGCTCCCAGGCATATCGCGACATAGAAGCGCCCAGGCGTCATGCGCGCGCACGTAACCCGTGTAGTTTGATGCAAACAGTCGGATTCTATCGTAATACAACGTGTAGGACCGCTTGTACGAGTGGCAGTTGCGTTTATATCCTGTAATCGGATACATGAGCTCCCAAGCATATCGCGACATAGAAGCGCCCAGGCGTCATGCTCGCATACGTAACCCGTGTAGTTTGATGCAAACAGTCGGATTCTACCGTATTACACGTGTGAGACCGTTCGTACGCGTGGCAATAGCGTTTAAATCCTGTAATCGGATACATGGGTTCACAGGCATATCGCGACACAGAAGCGCCCAGGCGTCATGCTCGCGCACGTATTCAGTGTTGTTTGATACAAAGAGTCGGATTCTAGCGCAATACAACGTGCGGGACCGTTTGTACGAGTGGCAGTTGCGTTTAAATCCTGTAATCGGATATATGGGCTCCCAGGCATATCGCGACATAGAAGCGCACAGGCGTCATGCTCGCGCACGTAACCCGTGTAGTTTGATGCAAACAGTCGGATTCTACCGTATTACAACGTGTGGGACCGCTTGTACGAGTGGCAGTTGCGTTTATATCCTGTAATCGGATATATGAGCTCCCAAGTATATCGCGACGTAGAAGCGCCCAGGCGTCATGCTCGTTCACGTAACCCGTGTAGTTTAATGCAAACAGACGGATTCTACCGCAATACAACGTGTGGGACCGTTAGTACCAGTGGCAGTTGCGTTTAAATCCTGTAATCGGATATATGAGCCCCCAAGTATATCGCGACATAGAACCGCACAGGCGTCATGCTCGCGCACGTAACCCGTGTAGTTTGATGCAAACAGTCGGATTCTACCGTATTACAACGTGTGGGACCGCTTGTACGAGTGGCAGTTGCGTTTATATCCTGTAATCGGATATATGAGCTCCCAAGTATATCGCGACGTAGAAGCGCCCAGGCGTCATGCTCGTTCACGTAACCCGTGTAGTTTAATGCAAACAGACGGATTCTACCGCAATACAACGTGTGGGACCGTTAGTACCAGTGGCAGTTGCGTTTAAATCCTGTAATCGGATATATGAGCCCCCAAGTATATCGCGACATAGAACCGCACAGGCGTCATGCTCGCGCACGTAACCCGTGTAGTTTGATGCAAACAGTCAGATTCTACCGTATTACAACGTGTGGGACCGCTTGTACGAGTGGCAGTTGCGCTTAAATCCTGTAATCGGATATATGAGCCCCCAAGTATATCGCGACATAGAAGCGCACAGGCGTCATGCTCGCGCACGTAACCCGTGTAGTTTGATGCAAGCAGTCGGATACTACCGTAACACAACCTGTGGGACCGCTAGTACGAGTGGCAGTTGCGTATAAATCCTGTAATCGGATATATGGGCTCCCAGGCATATCGCGACATAGAAGCGCCCAGGCGACATGCGCGCGCACGTAACCCGTGTAGTTTGATGCAAACAGTCGGATTCTATCGTAATACAACGTGTAGGACCGCTTGTACGAGTGGCAGTTGCGTTTAAATCCTGTAATCGGATATATGAGCCCCCAAGTATATCGCGACATAGAAGCGCACAGGCGTCATGCTCGTGCACGTAACCCGTGTAGTTTGATGCAAACAGTCGGATTCTACCGTACTACAACGTGTGGGACCGCTTGTACGAGTGACAGTTGCGCTTAAATCCTGTAATCGGATATATGAGCTCCCAAGTATATCGCGACATAGACGCGCCCAGGCGTCATGCTCGTTCACGTAACCCGTGTAGTTTAATGCAAACAAACGGATTCTACCGCAATACAACGGGTGGGACCGTTAGTACGAGTGGCATTTGCGTTTAAATCCTGTAATCGGATATATGGGCTCCCAGGCATATCGCGACATAGAAGCGCCCAGGCGTCATGCTCGCGCACTTAACCCGTGTAGTATGATGCAAACAGTCGGATTCTATCGTAATACAACGTGTGGGACTGCTTGTACGAGTGGCAGTTGCGTTTATATCCTGTAATCGGATACATGAGCTCCCAAGTATATCGCGACGTAGAAGCGCCCAGGCGTCATGCTCGTTCACGTAACCCGTGTAGTTTAATGCAAACAGACGGATTCTACCGCAATACAACGTGTGGGACCGTTAGTACGAGTGGCGGTTGCGTTTAAATCCTGTAATCGGATATATGAGCCCCCAAGTACATCGCGACATAGAACCGCACAGGCGTCATGCTCGCGCACGTAACCCGTGTAGTTTGATGCAAACAGTCAGATTCTACCGTATTACAATGTGTGGGACCGCTTGTACGAGTGGCAGTTGCGCTTAAATCCTGTAATCGGATATATGAGCCCCCAAGTATATCGCGACATAGAAGCGCACAGGCGTCATGCTCGCGCACGTAACGAGTGTAGTTTGATGCAAGCAGTCGGATACTACCGTAACACAACCTGTGGGACCGCTAGTACGAGTGGCAGTTGCGTATAAATCCTGTAATCGGATATATGGGCTCCCAGGCATATCGCGACATAGAAGCGCCCAGGCGTCATGCGAGCGCACGTAACCCGTGTAGTTTGATGCAAACAGTCGGATACTACCGTAACACAACCTGTGGGACCGCTAGTACGAGTGGCAGTTGCGTATAAATCCTGTAATCGGATATATGGGCTCCCAGGCATATCGCTACATAGAAGCGCCCAAGCGTAATGCGCGCGCACGCAACCCGTGTAGTTTGATGCAAGCAGTCGGATTCTACCGTATTACTACGTGTGGGACCGCTTGTACGAGTGGCAGTTGCGCTTAAATCCTGTAATCGGATATATGAGCTCCCAAGTATATCGCGACGTAGAAGCGCCCAGGCGTCATGCTCGCGCACTTAACCCGTGTAGTATGATGCGAACAGTCGGATTCTATCGTAATACAACGTGTGGGACTGCTTGTACGAGTGGCAGTTGCGTTTATATCCTGTAATCGGATACATGAGCTCCCAAGTATATCGCGACGTAGAAGCGCCCAGGCGTCATGCTCGTTCACGTAACCCGTGTAGTTTAATGCAAACAGACGGATTCTACCGCAATACAACGTGTGGGACCGTTAGTACGAGTGGCGGTTGCGTTTAAATCCTGTAATCGGATATATGAGCCCCCAAGTATATCGCGACATAGAACCGCACAGGCGTCATGCTCGCGCACGTAACCCGTGTAGTTTGATGCAAACAGTCAGATTCTACCGTATTACAATGTGTGGGACCGCTTGTACGAGTGGCAGTTGCGCTTAAATCCTGTAATCGGATATATGAGCCCCCAAGTATATCGCGACATCGAAGCGCACAGGCGTCATGCTCGCGCACGTAACGAGTGTAGTTTGATGCAAGCAGTCGGATACTACCGTAACACAACCTGTGGGACCGCTAGTACGAGTGGCAGTTGCGTATAAATCCTGTAATCGGATATATGGGCTCCCAGGCATATCGCGACATAGAAGCGCCCAGGCGTCATGCGAGCGCACGTAACCCGTGTAGTTTGATGCAAACAGTCGGATACTACCGTAACACAACCTGTGGGACCGCTAGTACGAGTGGCAGTTGCGTATAAATCCTGTAATCGGATATATGGGCTCCCAGGCATATCGCTACATAGAAGCGCCCAAGCGTAATGCGCGCGCACGCAACCCGTGTAGTTTGATGCAAGCAGTCGGATTCTACCGTATTACAACGTGTGGGACCGCTTGTACGAGTGGCAGTTCCGCTTAAATCCTGTAATCGGATATATGAGCTCCCAAGTATATCGCGACGTAGAAGCGCCCAGGCGTCATGCTCGTTCACGTAACCCGTGTAGTTTAATGCAAACAGACGGATTCTACCGCAATACAACGTGTGGGACCGTTAGTACGAGTGGCAGTTGCGTTTAAATCCTGTAATCGGATACATGGGTTCACAGGCATATCGCGACACAGAAGCGCCCAGGCGTCATGCTCGCGCACTTAACCCGTGTAGTATGATGCAAACAGTCGGATTCTATCGTAATACAACGTGTGGGACTGCTTGTACGAGTGGCAGTTGCGTTTATATCCTGTAATCGGATACATGAGCTCCCAAGTATATCGCGACGTAGAAGCGCCCAGGCGTCATGCTCGTTCACGTAACCCGTGTAGTTTAATGCAAACAGACGGATTCTACCGCAATACAACGTGTGGGACCGTTAGTACGAGTGGCGGTTGCGTTTAAATCCTGTAATCGGATATATGAGCCCCCAAGTACATCGCGACTTAGAACCGCACAGGCGTCATGCTCGCGCACGTAACCCGTGTAGTTTGATGCAAACAGTCAGATTCTACCGTATTACAATGTGTGGGACCGCTTGTACGAGTGGCAGTTGCGCTTAAATCCTGTAATCGGATATATGAGCCCCCAAGTATATCGCGACATAGAAGCGCACAGGCGTCATGCTCGCGCACGTAACGAGTGTAGTTTGATGCAAGCAGTCGGATACTACCGTAACACAACCTGTGGGACCGCTAGTACGAGTGGCAGTTGCGTATAAATCCTGTAATCGGATATATGGGCTCCCAGGCATATCGCGACATAGAAGCGCCCAGGCGTCATGCGAGCGCACGTAACCCGTGTAGTTTGATGCAAACAGTCGGATACTACCGTAACACAACCTGTGGGACCGCTAGTACGAGTGGCAGTTGCGTATAAATCCTGTAATCGGATATATGGGCTCCCAGGCATATCGCTACATAGAAGCGCCCAAGCGTAATGCGCGCGCACGCAACCCGTGTAGTTTGATGCAAGCAGTCGGATTCTACCGTATTACAACGTGTGGGACCGCTTGTACGAGTGGCAGTTGCGCTTAAATCCTGTAATCGGATATATGAGCTCCCAAGTATATCGCGACGTAGAAGCGCCCAGGCGTCATGCTCGCGCACTTAACCCGTGTAGTATGATGCGAACAGTCGGATTCTATCGTAATACAACGTGTGGGACTGCTTGTACGAGTGGCAGTTGCGTTTATATCCTGTAATCGGATACATGAGCTCCCAAGTATATCGCGACGTAGAAGCGCCCAGGCGTCATGCTCGTTCACGTAACCCGTGTAGTTTAATGCAAACAGACGGATTCTACCGCAATACAACGTGTGGGACCGTTAGTACGAGTGGCGGTTGCGTTTAAATCCTGTAATCGGATATATGAGCCCCCAAGTATATCGCGACATAGAACCGCACAGGCGTCATGCTCGCGCACGTAACCCGTGTAGTTTGATGCAAACAGTCAGATTCTACCGTATTACAATGTGTGGGACCGCTTGTACGAGTGGCAGTTGCGCTTAAATCCTGTAATCGGATATATGAGCCCCCAAGTATATCGCGACATCGAAGCGCACAGGCGTCATGCTCGCGCACGTAACGAGTGTAGTTTGATGCAAGCAGTCGGATACTACCGTAACACAACCTGTGGGACCGCTAGTACGAGTGGCAGTTGCGTATAAATCCTGTAATCGGATATATGGGCTCCCAGGCATATCGCGACATAGAAGCGCCCAGGCGTCATGCGAGCGCACGTAACCCGTGTAGTTTGATGCAAACAGTCGGATACTACCGTAACACAACCTGTGGGACCGCTAGTACGAGTGGCAGTTGCGTATAAATCCTGTAATCGGATATATGGGCTCCCAGGCATATCGCTACATAGAAGCGCCCAAGCGTAATGCGCGCGCACGCAACCCGTGTAGTTTGATGCAAGCAGTCGGATTCTACCGTATTACAACGTGTGGGACCGCTTGTACGAGTGGCAGTTCCGCTTAAATCCTGTAATCGGATATATGAGCTCCCAAGTATATCGCGACGTAGAAGCGCCCAGGCGTCATGCTCGTTCACGTAACCCGTGTAGTTTAATGCAAACAGACGGATTCTACCGCAATACAACGTGTGGGACCGTTAGTACGAGTGGCAGTTGCGTTTAAATCCTGTAATCGGATACATGGGTTCACAGGCATATCGCGACACAGAAGCGCCCAGGCGTCATGCTCGCGCACGTATTCAGTGTTGTTTGATACAAACAGTCGGATTCTAGCGGAATACAACGTGCGGGACCGTTTGTACGAGTGGCAGTTGCGTTTAAATCCTGTAATCGGATATATGGGCTCCCAGGCATATCGCTACATAGAAGCGCCCAAGCGTAATGCGCGCGCACGCAACCCGTGTAGTTTGATGCAAGCAGTCGGATTCTACCGTATTACAACGTGTGGGACCGCTTGTACGAGTGGCAGTTGCGCTTAAATCCTGTAATCGGATATATGAGCCCCCAAGTATATCGCGACATAGAAGCGCACAGGCGTCATGCTCGCGCACGTAACCCGTGTAGTTTGATGCAAGCAGTCGGATACTACCGTAACACAACCTGTGGGACCGCTAGTACGAGTGGCAGTTGCGTATAAATCCTGTAATCGGATATATGGGCTCCCAGGCATATCGCGACATAGAAGCGCCCAGGCGCCATGCGCGCGCACGTAACCCGTGTAGTTTGATGCAAACAGTCGGATTCTATCGTAATACAACGTGTAGGACCGCTTGTACGAGTGGCAGTTGCGTTTAAATCCTGTAATCGGATATATGAGCCCCCAAGTATATCGCGACATAGAAGCGCACAGGCGTCATGCTCGTGCACGTAACCCGTGTAGTTTGATGCAAACAGTCGGATTCTACCGTACTACAACGTGTGGGACCGCTTGTACGAGTGACAGTTGCGCTTAAATCCTGTAATCGGATATATGAGCTCCCAAGTATATCGCGACATAGAAGCGCCCAGGCGTCATGCTCGTTCACGTAACCCGTGTAGTTTAATGCAAACAGACGGATTCTACCGCAATACAACGTGTGGGACCGTTAGTACGAGTGGCAGTTGCGTTTAAATCCTGTAATCGGATACATGGGTTCACAGGCATATCGCGACACAGAAGCGCCCAGGCGTCATGCTCGCGCACGTATTCAGTGTTGTTTGATACAAACAGTCGGATTCTAGCGGAATACAACGTGCGGGACCGTTTGTACGAGTGGCAGTTGCGTTTAAATCCTGTAATCGGATATATGGGCTCCCAGGCATATCGCTACATAGAAGCGCCCAAGCGTAATGCGCGCGCACGCAACCCGTGTAGTTTGATGCAAGCAGTCGGATTCTACCGTATTACAACGTGTGGGACCGCTTGTACGAGTGGCAGTTGCGCTTAAATCCTGTAATCGGATATATGAGCCCCCAAGTATATCGCGACATAGAAGCGCACAGGCGTCATGCTCGCGCACGTAACCCGTGTAGTTTGATGCAAGCAGTCGGATACTACCGTAACACAACCTGTGGGACCGCTAGTACGAGTGGCAGTTGCGTATAAATCCTGTAATCGGATATATGGGCTCCCAGGCATATCGCGACATAGAAGCGCCCAGGCGCCATGCGCGCGCACGTAACCCGTGTAGTTTGATGCAAACAGTCGGATTCTATCGTAATACAACGTGTAGGACCGCTTGTACGAGTGGCAGTTGCGTTTAAATCCTGTAATCGGATATATGAGCCCCCAAGTATATCGCGACATAGAAGCGCACAGGCGTCATGCTCGTGCACGTAACCCGTGTAGTTTGATGCAAACAGTCGGATTCTACCGTACTACAACGTGTGGGACCGCTTGTACGAGTGGCAGTTGCGTTTATATCCTGTAATCGGATACATGAGCTCCCAAGTATATCGCGACGTAGAAGCGCCCAGGCGTCATGCTCGTTCACGTAACCCGTGTAGTTTAATGCAAACAGACGGATTCTACCTCAATACAACGTGTGGGACCGTTAGTACGAGTGGCGGTTGCGTTTAAATCCTGTAATCGGATATATGAGCCCCCAAGTATATCGCGACATAGAACCGCACAGGCGTCATGCTCGCGCACGTAACCCGTGTAGTTTGATGCAAACAGTCAGATTCTACCGTATTACAATGTGTGGGACCGCTTGTACGAGTGGCAGTTGCGCTTAAATCCTGTAATCGGATATATGAGCCCCCAAGTATATCGCGACATCGAAGCGCACAGGCGTCATGCTCGCGCACGTAACGAGTGTAGTTTGATGCAAGCAGTCGGATACTACCGTAACACAACCTGTGGGACCGCTAGTACGAGTGGCAGTTGCGTATAAATCCTGTAATCGGATATATGGGCTCCCAGGCATATCGCGTCATAGAAGCGCCCAGGCGTCATGCGAGCGCACGTAACCCGTGTAGTTTGATGCAAACAGTCGGATACTACCGTAACACAACCTGTGGGACCGCTAGTACGAGTGGCAGTTGCGTATAAATCCTGTAATCGGATATATGGGCTCCCAGGCATATCGCTACATAGAAGCGCCCAGGCGTCATGCTCGCGCACGTATTCAGTGTTGTTTGATACAAACAGTCGGATTCTAGCGGAATACAACGTGCGGGACCGTTTGTACGAGTGGCAGTTGCGTTTAAATCCTGTAATCTGATATATGGGCTCCCAGGCATATCGCTACATAGAAGCGCCCAAGCGTAATGCGCGCGCACGCAACCCGTGTAGTTTGATGCAAGCAGTCGGATTCTACCGTATTACAACGTGTGGGACCGCTTGTACGAGTGGCAGTTGCGCTTAAATCCTGTAATCGGATATATGAGCCCCCAAGTATATCGCGACATAGAAGCGCACAGGCGTCATGCTCGCGCACGTAACCCGTGCAGTTTGATGCAAGCAGTCGGATACTACCGTAACACAACCTGTGGGACCGCTAGTACGAGTGGCAGTTGCGTATAAATCCTGTAATCGGATATATGGGCTCCCAGGCATATCGCGACATAGAAGCGCCCAGGCGCCATGCGCGCGCACGTAACCCGTGTAGTTTGATGCAAACAGTCGGATTCTATCGTAATACAACGTGTAGGACCGCTTGTACGAGTGGCAGTTGCGTTTAAATCCTGTAATCGGATATATGAGCCCCCAAGTATATCGCGACATAGAAGCGCACAGGCGTCATGCTCGTGCACGTAACCCGTGTAGTTTGATGCAAACAGTCGGATTCTACCGTACTACAACGTGTGGGACCGCTTGTACGAGTGACAGTTGCGCTTAAATCCTGTAATCGGATATATGAGCTCCCAAGTATATCGCGACATAGAAGCGCCCAGGCGTCATGCTCGTTCACGTAACCCGTGTAGTTTAATGCAAACAAACTGATTCTACCGCAATACAACGGTTGGGACCGTTAGTACGAGTGGCATTTGCGTTTAAATCCTGTAATCGGATATATGGGCTCCCAGGCATATCGCGACATAGAAGCGCCCGGGCGTCATGCTCGCGCACTTAACCCGTGTAGTATGATGCAAACAGTCGGATTCTATCGTAATACAACGTGTGGGACTGCTTGTACGAGTGGCAGTTGCGTTTATATCCTGTAATCGGATACATGAGCTCCCAAGTATATCGCGACGTAGAAGCGCCCAGGCGTCATGCTCGTTCACGTAACCCGTGTAGTTTAATGCAAACAGACGGATTCTACCGCAATACAACGTGTGGGACCGTTAGTACGAGTGGCGGTTGCGTTTAAATCCTGTAATCGGATATATGAGCCCCCAAGTATATCGCGACATAGAACCGCACAGGCGTCATGCTCGCGCACGTAACCCGTGTAGTTTGATGCAAACAGTCAGATTCTACCGTATTACAATGTGTGGGACCGCTTGTACGAGTGGCAGTTGCGCTTAAATCCTGTAATCGGATATATGAGCCCCCAAGTATATCGCGACATAGAAGCGCACAGGCGTCATGCTCGCGCACGTAACGAGTGTAGTTTGATGCAAGCAGTCGGATACTACCGTAACACAACCTGTGGGACCGCTAGTACGAGTGGCAGTTGCGTATAAATCCTGTAATCGGATATATGGGCTCCCAGGCATATCGCGACATAGAAGCGCCCAGGCGTCATGCGAGCGCACGTAACCCGTGTAGTTTGATGCAAACAGTCGGATACTACCGTAACACAACCTGTGGGACCGCTAGTACGAGTGGCAGTTGCGTATAAATCCTGTAATCGGATATATGGGCTCCCAGGCATATCGCTACATAGAAGCGCCCAAGCGTAATGCGCGCGCACGCAACCCGTGTAGTTTGATGCAAGCAGTCGGATTCTACCGTATTACAACGTGTGGGACCGCTTGTACGAGTGGCAGTTGCGCTTAAATCCTGTAATCGGATATATGAGCTCCCAAGTATATCGCGACGTAGAAGCGCCCAGGCGTCATGCTCGTTCACGTAACCCGTGTAGTTTAATGCAAACAGACGGATTCTACCGCAATACAACGTGTGGGACCGTTAGTACGAGTGGCAGTTGCGTTTAAATCCTGTAATCGGATACATGGGTTCACAGGCATATCGCGACACAGAAGCGCCCAGGCGTCATGCTCGCGCACGTATTCAGTGTTGTTTGATACAAACAGTCGGATTCTAGCGGTATACAACGTGCGGGACCGTTTGTACGAGTGGCAGTTGCGTTCAAATCCTGTAATCGGATATATGGGCTCCCAGGCATATCGCTACATAGAAGCGCCCAAGCGTAATGCGCGCGCACGCAACCCGTGTAGTTTGATGCAAGCAGTCGGATTCTACCGTATTACAACGTGTGGGACCGCTTGTACGAGTGGCAGTTGCGCTTAAATCCTGTAATCGGATATATGAGCCCCCAAGTATATCGCGACATAGAAGCGCACAGGCGTCATGCTCGCGCACGTAACCCGTGTAGTTTGATGCAAGCAGTCGGATACTACCGTAACACAACCTGTGGGACCGCTAGTACGAGTGGCAGTTGCGTATAAATCCTGTAATCGGATAGATGGGCTCCCAGGCATATCGCGACATAGAAGCGCCCAGGCGCCATGCGCGCGCACGTAACCCGTGTAGTTTGATGCAAACAGTCGGATTCTATCGTAATACAACGTGTAGGACCGCTTGTACGAGTGGCAGTTGCGTTTAAATCCTGTAATCGGATATATGAGCCCCCAAGTATATCGCGACATAGAAGCGCACAGGCGTCATGCTCGTGCACGTAACCCGTGTAGTTTGATGCAAACAGTCGGATTCTACCGTACTACAACGTGTGGGACCGCTTGTACGAGTGACAGTTGCGCTTAAATCCTGTAATCGGATATATGAGCTCCCAAGTATATCGCGACATAGAAGCGCCCAGGCGTCATGCTCGTTCACGTAACCCGTGTAGTTTAATGCAAACAGACGGATTCTACCGCAATACAACGTGTGGGACCGTTAGTACGAGTGGCAGTTGCGTTTAAATCCTGTAATCGGATACATGGGTTCACAGGCATATCGCGACACAGAAGCGCCCAGGCGTCATGCTCGCGCACGTATTCAGTGTTGTTTGATACAAACAGTCGGATTCTAGCGGAATACAACGTGCGGGACCGTTTGTACGAGTGGCAGTTGCGTTTAAATCCTGTAATCGGATATATGGGCTCCCAGGCATATCGCTACATAGAAGCGCCCAAGCGTAATGCGCGCGCACGCAACCCGTGTAGTTTGATGCAAGCAGTCGGATTCTACCGTATTACAACGTGTGGGACCGCTTGTACGAGTGGCAGTTGCGCTTAAATCCTGTAATCGGATATATGAGCCCCCAAGTATATCGCGACATAGAAGCGCACAGGCGTCATGCTCGCGCACGTAACCCGTGTAGTTTGATGCAAGCAGTCGGATACTACCGTAACACAACCTGTGGGACCGCTAGTACGAGTGGCAGTTGCGTATAAATCCTGTAATCGGATATATGGGCTCCCAGGCATATCGCGACATAGAAGCGCCCAGGCGCCATGCGCGCGCACGTAACCCGTGTAGTTTGATGCAAACAGTCGGATTCTATCGTAATACAACGTGTAGGACCGCTTGTACGAGTGGCAGTTGCGTTTAAATCCTGTAATCGGATATATGAGCCCCCAAGTATATCGCGACATAGAAGCGCACAGGCGTCATGCTCGTGCACGTAACCCGTGTAGTTTGATGCAAACAGTCGGATTCTACCGTACTACAACGTGTGGGACCGCTTGTACGAGTGGCAGTTGCGTTTATATCCTGTAATCGGATACATGAGCTCCCAAGTATATCGCGACGTAGAAGCGCCCAGGCGTCATGCTCGTTCACGTAACCCGTGTAGTTTAATGCAAACAGACGGATTCTACCTCAATACAACGTGTGGGACCGTTAGTACGAGTGGCGGTTGCGTTTAAATCCTGTAATCGGATATATGAGCCCCCAAGTATATCGCGACATAGAACCGCACAGGCGTCATGCTCGCGCACGTAACCCGTGTAGTTTGATGCAAACAGTCAGATTCTACCGTATTACAATGTGTGGGACCGCTTGTACGAGTGGCAGTTGCGCTTAAATCCTGTAATCGGATATATGAGCCCCCAAGTATATCGCGACATCGAAGCGCACAGGCGTCATGCTCGCGCACGTAACGAGTGTAGTTTGATGCAAGCAGTCGGATACTACCGTAACACAACCTGTGGGACCGCTAGTACGAGTGGCAGTTGCGTATAAATCCTGTAATCGGATATATGGGCTCCCAGGCATATCGCGACATAGGAGCGCCCAGGCGTCATGCGAGCGCACGTAACCCGTGTAGTTTGATGCAAACAGTCGGATACTACCGTAACACAACCTGTGGGACCGCTAGTACGAGTGGCAGTTGCGTATAAATCCTGTAATCGGATATATGGGCTCCCAGGCATATCGCTACATAGAAGCGCCCAAGCGTAATGCGCGCGCACGCAACCCGTGTAGTTTGATGCAAGCAGTCGGATTCTACCGTATTACAACGTGTGGGACCGCTTGTACGAGTGGCAGTTGCGCTTAAATCCTGTAATCGGATATATGAGCTCCCAAGTATATCGCGACGTAGAAGCGCCCAGGCGTCATGCTCGTTCACGTAACCCGTGTAGTTTGATGCAAACAGACGGATTCTACCGCAATACAACGTGTGGGACCGTTAGTACGAGTGGCAGTTGCGTTTAAATCCTGTAATCGGATACATGGGTTCACAGGCATATCGCGACACAGAAGCGCCCAGGCGTCATGCTCGCGCACGTATTCAGTGTTGTTTGATACAAACAGTCGGATTCTAGCGGAATACAACGTGCGGGACCGTTTGTACGAGTGGCAGTTGCGTTTAAATCCTGTAATCGGATATATGGGCTCCCAGGCATATCGCTACATAGAAGCGCCCAAGCGTAATGCGCGCGCACGCAACCCGTGTAGTTTGATGCAAGCAGTCGGATTCTACCGTATTACAACGTGTGGGACCGCTTGTACGAGTGGCAGTTGCGCTTAAATCCTGTAATCGGATATATGAGCCCCCAAGTATATCGCGACATAGAAGCGCACAGGCGTCATGCTCGCGCACGTAACCCGTGCAGTTTGATGCAAGCAGTCGGATACTACCGTAACACAACCTGTGGGACCGCTAGTACGAGTGGCAGTTGCGTATAAATCCTGTAATCGGATATATGGGCTCCCAGGCATATCGCGACATAGAAGCGCCCAGGCGTCATGCTCGTTCACGTAACCCGTGTAGTTTAATGCAAACAAACTGATTCTACCGCAATACAACGGTTGGGACCGTTAGTACGAGTGGCATTTGCGTTTAAATCCTGTAATCGGATATATGGGCTCCCAGGCATATCGCGACATAGAAGCGCCCGGGCGTCATGCTCGCGCACTTAACCCGTGTAGTATGATGCAAACAGTCGGATTCTATCGTAATACAACGTGTGGGACTGCTTGTACGAGTGGCAGTTGCGTTTATATCCTGTAATCGGATACATGAGCTCCCAAGTATATCGCGACGTAGAAGCGCCCAGGCGTCATGCTCGTTCACGTAACCCGTGTAGTTTAATGCAAACAAACTGATTCTACCGCAATACAACGGTTGGGACCGTTAGTACGAGTGGCATTTGCGTTTAAATCCTGTAATCGGATATATGGGCTCCCAGGCATATCGCGACATAGAAGCGCCCGGGCGTCATGCTCGCGCACTTAACCCGTGTAGTATGATGCAAACAGTCGGATTCTATCGTAATACAACGTGTGGGACTGCTTGTACGAGTGGCAGTTGCGTTTATATCCTGTAATCGGATACATGAGCTCCCAAGTATATCGCGACGTAGAAGCGCCCAGGCGTCATGCTCGTTCACGTAACCCGTGTAGTTTAATGCAAACAGACGGATTCTACCGCAATACAACGTGTGGGACCGTTAGTACGAGTGGCGGTTGCGTTTAAATCCTGTAATCGGATATATGAGCCCCCAAGTATATCGCGACATAGAACCGCACAGGCGTCATGCTCGCGCACGTAACCCGTGTAGTTTGATGCAAACAGTCAGATTCTACCGTATTACAATGTGTGGGACCGCTTGTACGAGTGGCAGTTGCGCTTAAATCCTGTAATCGGATATATGAGCCCCCAAGTATATCGCGACATAGAAGCGCACAGGCGTCATGCTCGCGCACGTAACGAGTGTAGTTTGATGCAAGCAGTCGGATACTACCGTAACACAACCTGTGGGACCGCTAGTACGAGTGGCAGTTGCGTATAAATCCTGTAATCGGATATATGGGCTCCCAGGCATATCGCGACATAGAAGCGCCCAGGCGTCATGCGAGCGCACGTAACCCGTGTAGTTTGATGCAAACAGTCGGATACTACCGTAACACAACCTGTGGGACCGCTAGTACGAGTGGCAGTTGCGTATAAATCCTGTAATCGGATATATGGGCTCCCAGGCATATCGCGACATAGAAGCGCCCGGGCGTCATGCTCGCGCACTTAACCCGTGTAGTATGATGCAAACAGTCGGATTCTATCGTAATACAACGTGTGGGACTGCTTGTACGAGTGGCAGTTGCGTTTAAATCCTGTAATCGGATACATGGGTTCACAGGCATATCGCGACACAGAAGCGCCCAGGCGTCATGCTCGCGCACGTATTCAGTGTTGTTTGATACAAACAGTCGGATTCTAGCGGTATACAACGTGCGGGACCGTTTGTACGAGTGGCAGTTGCGTTTAAATCCTGTAATCGGATATATGGGCTCCCAGGCATATCGCTACATAGAAGCGCCCAAGCGTAATGCGCGCGCACGCAACCCGTGTAGTTTGATGCAAGCAGTCGGATTCTACCGTATTACAACGTGTGGGACCGCTTGTACGAGTGGCAGTTGCGCTTAAATCCTGTAATCGGATATATGAGCCCCCAAGTATATCGCGACATAGAAGCGCACAGGCGTCATGCTCGCGCACGTAACCCGTGTAGTTTGATGCAAGCAGTCGGATACTACCGTAACACAACCTGTGGGACCGCTAGTACGAGTGGCAGTTGCGTATAAATCCTGTAATCGGATAGATGGGCTCCCAGGCATATCGCGACATAGAAGCGCCCAGGCGCCATGCGCGCGCACGTAACCCGTGTAGTTTGATGCAAACAGTCGGATTCTATCGTAATACAACGTGTAGGACCGCTTGTACGAGTGGCAGTTGCGTTTAAATCCTGTAATCGGATATATGAGCCCCCAAGTATATCGCGACATAGAAGCGCACAGGCGTCATGCTCGTGCACGTAACCCGTGTAGTTTGATGCATACAGTCGGATTCTACCGTACTACAACGTGTGGGACCGCTTGTACGAGTGACAGTTGCGCTTAAATCCTGTAATCGGATATATGAGCTCCCAAGTATATCGCGACATAGAAGCGCCCAGGCGTCATGCTCGTTCACGTAACCCGTGTAGTTTAATGCAAACAAACGGATTCTACCGCAATACAACGGGTGGGACCGTTAGTACGAGTGGCATTTGCGTTTAAATCCTGTAATCGGATATATGGGCTCCCAGGCATATCGCGACATAGAAGCGCCCAGGCGTCATGCTCGCGCACTTAACCCGTGTAGTATGATGCAAACAGTCGGATTCTATCGTAATACAACGTGTGGGACTGCTTGTACGAGTGGCAGTTGCGTTTATATCCTGTAATCGGATACATGAGCTCCCAAGTATATCGCGACGTAGAAGCGCCCAGGCGTCATGCTCGTTCACGTAACCCGTGTAGTTTAATGCAAACAGACGGATTCTACCGCAATACAACGTGTGGGACCGTTAGTACGAGTGGCGGTTGCGTTTAAATCCTGTAATCGGATATATGAGCCCCCAAGTATATCGCGACATAGAACCGCACAGGCGTCATGCTCGCGCACGTAACCCGTGTAGTTTGATGCAAACAGTCAGATTCTACCGTATTACAATGTGTGGGACCGCTTGTACGAGTGGCAGTTGCGCTTAAATCCTGTAATCGGATATATGAGCCCCCAAGTATATCGCGACATAGAAGCGCACAGGCGTCATGCTCGCGCACGTAACGAGTGTAGTTTGATGCAAGCAGTCGGATACTACCGTAACACAACCTGTGGGACCGCTAGTACGAGTGGCAGTTGCGTATAAATCCTGTAATCGGATATATGGGCTCCCAGGCATATCGCGACATAGAAGCGCCCAGGCGTCATGCGAGCGCACGTAACCCGTGTAGTTTGATGCAAACAGTCGGATACTACCGTAACACAACCTGTGGGACCGCTAGTACGAGTGGCAGTTGCGTATAAATCCTGTAATCGGATATATGGGCTCCCAGGCATATCGCTACATAGAAGCGCCCAAGCGTAATGCGCGCGCACGCAACCCGTGAAGTTTGATGCAAGCAGTCGGATTCTACCGTATTACAACGTGTGGGACCGCTTGTACGAGTGGCAGTTGCGCTTAAATCCTGTAATCGGATATATGAGCTCCCAAGTATATCGCGACGTAGAAGCGCCCAGGCGTCATGCTCGTTCACGTAACCCGTGTAGTTGAATGCAAACAGACGGATTCTACCGCAATACAACGTGTGGGACCGTTAGTACGAGTGGCAGTTGCGTTTAAATCCTGTAATCGGATACATGGGTTCACAGGCATATCGCGACACAGAAGCGCCCAGGCGTCATGCTCGCGCACGTATTCAGTGTTGTTTGATACAAACAGTCGGATTCTAGCGGTATACAACGTGCGGGACCGTTTGTACGAGTGGCAGTTGCGCTTAAATCCTGTAATCGGATATATGAGCCCCCAAGTATATCGCGACATAGAAGCGCACAGGCGTCATGCTCGCGCACGTAACCCGTGTAGTTTGATGCAAGCAGTCGGATACTACCGTAACACAACCTGTGGGACCGCTAGTACGAGTGGCAGTTGCGTATAAATCCTGTAATCGGATAGATGGGCTCCCAGGCATATCGCGACATAGAAGCGCCCAGGCGCCATGCGCGCGCACGTAACCCGTGTAGTTTGATGCAAACAGTCGGATTCTATCGTAATACAACGTGTAGGACCGCTTGTACGAGTGGCAGTTGCGTTTAAATCCTGTAATCGGATATATGAGCCCCCAAGTATATCGCGACATAGAAGCGCACAGGCGTCATGCTCGTGCACGTAACCCGTGTAGTTTAATGCAAACAAACTGATTCTACCGCAATACAACGGTTGGGACCGTTAGTACGAGTGGCATTTGCGTTTAAATCCTGTAATCGGATATATGGGCTCCCAGGCATATCGCGACATAGAAGCGCCCGGGCGTCATGCTCGCGCACTTAACCCGTGTAGTATGATGCAAACAGTCGGATTCTATCGTAATACAACGTGTGGGACTGCTTGTACGAGTGGCAGTTGCGTTTATATCCTGTAATCGGATACATGAGCTCCCAAGTATATCGCGACGTAGAAGCGCCCAGGCGTCATGCTCGTTCACGTAACCCGTGTAGTTTAATGCAAACAGACGGATTCTACCGCAATACAACGTGTGGGACCGTTAGTACGAGTGGCGGTTGCGTTTAATTCCTGTAATCGGATATATGAGCCCCCAAGTATATCGCGACATAGAACCGCACAGGCGTCATGCTCGCGCACGTAACCCGTGTAGTTTGATGCAAACAGTCAGATTCTACCGTATTACAATGTGTGGGACCGCTTGTACGAGTGGCAGTTGCGCTTAAATCCTGTAATCGGATATATGAGCCCCCAAGTATATCGCGACATAGAAGCGCACAGGCGTCATGCTCGCGCACGTAACGAGTGTAGTTTGATGCAAGCAGTCGGATACTACCGTAACACAACCTGTGGGACCGCTAGTACGAGTGGCAGTTGCGTATAAATCCTGTAATCGGATATATGGGCTCCCAGGCATATCGCGACATAGAAGCGCCCAGGCGTCATGCGAGCGCACGTAACCCGTGTAGTTTGATGCAAACAGTCGGATACTACCGTAACACAACCTGTGGGACCGCTAGTACGAGTGGCAGTTGCGTATAAATCCTGTAATCGGATATATGGGCTCCCAGGCATATCGCGACATAGAAGCGCCCGGGCGTCATGCTCGCGCACTTAACCCGTGTAGTATGATGCAAACAGTCGGATTCTATCGTAATACAACGTGTGGGACTGCTTGTACGAGTGGCAGTTGCGTTTAAATCCTGTAATCGGATACATGGGTTCACAGGCATATCGCGACACAGAAGCGCCCAGGCGTCATGCTCGCGCACGTATTCAGTGTTGTTTGATACAAACAGTCGGATTCTAGCGGTATACAACGTGCGGGACCGTTTGTACGAGTGGCAGTTGCGTTTAAATCCTGTAATCGGATATATGGGCTCCCAGGCATATCGCTACATAGAAGCGCCCAAGCGTAATGCGCGCGCACGCAACCCGTGTAGTTTGATGCAAGCAGTCGGATTCTACCGTATTACAACGTGTGGGACCGCTTGTACGAGTGGCAGTTGCGCTTAAATCCTGTAATCGGATATATGAGCCCCCAAGTATATCGCGACATAGAAGCGCACAGGCGTCATGCTCGCGCACGTAACCCGTGTAGTTTGATGCAAGCAGTCGGATACTACCGTAACACAACCTGTGGGACCGCTAGTACGAGTGGCAGTTGCGTATAAATCCTGTAATCGGATAGATGGGCTCCCAGGCATATCGCGACATAGAAGCGCCCAGGCGCCATGCGCGCGCACGTAACCCGTGTAGTTTGATGCAAACAGTCGGATTCTATCGTAATACAACGTGTAGGACCGCTTGTACGAGTGGCAGTTGCGTTTAAATCCTGTAATCGGATATATGAGCCCCCAAGTATATCGCGACATAGAAGCGCACAGGCGTCATGCTCGTGCACGTAACCCGTGTAGTTTGATGCAAACAGTCGGATTCTACCGTACTACAACGTGTGGGACCGCTTGTACGAGTGACAGTTGCGCTTAAATCCTGTAATCGGATATATGAGCTCCCAAGTATATCGCGACATAGAAGCGCCCAGGCGTCATGCTCGTTCACGTAACCCGTGTAGTTTAATGCAAACAAACGGATTCTACCGCAATACAACGGGTGGGACCGTTAGTACGAGTGGCATTTGCGTTTAAATCCTGTAATCGGATATATGGGCTCCCAGGCATATCGCGACATAGAAGCGCCCAGGCGTCATGCTCGCGCACTTAACCCGTGTAGTATGATGCAAACAGTCGGATTCTATCGTAATACAACGTGTGGGACTGCTTGTACGAGTGGCAGTTGCGTTTATATCCTGTAATCGGATACATGAGCTCCCAAGTATATCGCGACGTAGAAGCGCCCAGGCGTCATGCTCGTTCACGTAACCCGTGTAGTTTAATGCAAACAGACGGATTCTACCGCAATACAACGTGTGGGACCGTTAGTACGAGTGGCGGTTGCGTTTAAATCCTGTAATCGGATATATGAGCCCCCAAGTATATCGCGACATAGAACCGCACAGGCGTCATGCTCGCGCACGTAACCCGTGTAGTTTGATGCAAACAGTCAGATTCTACCGTATTACAATGTGTGGGACCGCTTGTACGAGTGGCAGTTGCGCTTAAATCCTGTAATCGGATATATGAGCCCCCAAGTATATCGCGACATAGAAGCGCACAGGCGTCATGCTCGCGCACGTAACGAGTGTAGTTTGATGCAAGCAGTCGGATACTACCGTAACACAACCTGTGGGACCGCTAGTACGAGTGGCAGTTGCGTATAAATCCTGTAATCGGATATATGGGCTCCCAGGCATATCGCGACATAGAAGCGCCCAGGCGTCATGCGAGCGCACGTAACCCGTGTAGTTTGATGCAAACAGTCGGATACTACCGTAACACAACCTGTGGGACCGCTAGTACGAGTGGCAGTTGCGTATAAATCCTGTAATCGGATATATGGGCTCCCAGGCATATCGCTACATAGAAGCGCCCAAGCGTAATGCGCGCGCACGCAACCCGTGAAGTTTGATGCAAGCAGTCGGATTCTACCGTATTACAACGTGTGGGACCGCTTGTACGAGTGGCAGTTGCGCTTAAATCCTGTAATCGGATATATGAGCTCCCAAGTATATCGCGACGTAGAAGCGCCCAGGCGTCATGCTCGTTCACGTAACCCGTGTAGTTTAATGCAAACAGACGGATTCTACCGCAATACAACGTGTGGGACCGTTAGTACGAGTGGCAGTTGCGTTTAAATCCTGTAATCGGATACATGGGTTCACAGGCATATCGCGACACAGAAGCGCCCAGGCGTCATGCTCGCGCACGTATTCAGTGTTGTTTGATACAAACAGTCGGATTCTAGCGGTATACAACGTGCGGGACCGTTTGTACGAGTGGCAGTTGCGCTTAAATCCTGTAATCGGATATATGAGCCCCCAAGTATATCGCGACATAGAAGCGCACAGGCGTCATGCTCGCGCACGTAACCCGTGTAGTTTGATGCAAGCAGTCGGATACTACCGTAACACAACCTGTGGGACCGCTAGTACGAGTGGCAGTTGCGTATAAATCCTGTAATCGGATAGATGGGCTCCCAGGCATATCGCGACATAGAAGCGCCCAGGCGCCATGCGCGCGCACGTAACCCGTGTAGTTTGATGCAAACAGTCGGATTCTATCGTAATACAACGTGTAGGACCGCTTGTACGAGTGGCAGTTGCGTTTAAATCCTGTAATCGGATATATGAGCCCCCAAGTATATCGCGACATAGAAGCGCACAGGCGTCATGCTCGTGCACGTAACCCGTGTAGTTTGATGCAAACAGTCGGATTCTACCGTACTACAACGTGTGGGACCGCTTGTACGAGTGACAGTTGCGCTTAAATCCTGTAATCGGATATATGAGCTCCCAAGTATATCGCGACATAGAAGCGCCCAGGCGTCATGCTCGTTCACGTAACCCGTGTAGTTTAATGCAAACAAACGGATTCTACCGCAATACAACGGGTGGGACCGTTAGTACGAGTGGCATTTGCGTTTAAATCCTGTAATCGGATATATGGGCTCCCAGGCATATCGCGACATAGAAGCGCCCAGGCGTCATGCTCGCGCACTTAACCCGTGTAGTATGATGCAAACAGTCGGATTCTATCGTAATACAACGTGTGGGACTGCTTGTACGAGTGGCAGTTGCGTTTATATCCTGTAATCGGATACATGAGCTCCCAAGTATATCGCGACGTAGAAGCGCCCAGGCGTCATGCTCGTTCACGTAACCCGTGTAGTTTAATGCAAACAGACGGATTCTACCGCAATACAACGTGTGGGACCGTTAGTACGAGTGGCGGTTGCGTTTAAATCCTGTAATCGGATATATGAGCCCCCAAGTATATCGCGACATACAACCGCACAGGCGTCATGCTCGCGCACGTAACCCGTGTAGTTTGATGCAAACAGTCAGATTCTACCGTATTACAATGTGTGGGACCGCTTGTACGAGTGGCAGTTGCGCTTAAATCCTGTAATCGGATATATGAGCCCCCAAGTATATCGCGACATAGAAGCGCACAGGCGTCATGCTCGCGCACGTAACGAGTGTAGTTTGATGCAAGCAGTCGGATACTACCGTAACACAACCTGTGGGACCGCTAGTACGAGTGGCAGTTGCGTATAAATCCTGTAATCGGATATATGGGCTCCCAGGCATATCGCGACATAGAAGCGCCCAGGCGTCATGCGAGCGCACGTAACCCGTGTAGTTTGATGCAAACAGTCGGATACTACCGTAACACAACCTGTGGGACCGCTAGTACGAGTGGCAGTTGCGTATAAATCCTGTAATCGGATATATGGGCTCCCAGGCATATCGCTACATAGAAGCGCCCAAGCGTAATGCGCGCGCACGCAACCCGTGTAGTTTGATGCAAGCAGTCGGATTCTACCGTATTACAACGTGTGGGACCGCTTGTACGAGTGGCAGTTGCGCTTAAATCCTGTAATCGGATATATGAGCTCCCAAGTATATCGCGACGTAGAAGCGCCCAGGCGTCATGCTCGTTCACGTAACCCGTGTAGTTTAATGCAAACAGACGGATTCTACCGCAATACAACGTGTGGGACCGTTAGTACGAGTGGCAGTTGCGTTTAAATCCTGTAATCGGATACATGGGTTCACAGGCATATCGCGACACAGAAGCGCCCAGGCGTCATGCTCGCGCACGTATTCAGTGTTGTTTGATACAAACAGTCGGATTCTAGCGGTATACAACGTGCGGGACCGTTTGTACGAGTGGCAGTTGCGTTTAAATCCTGTAATCGGATATATGGGCTCCCAGGCATATCGCTACATAGAAGCGCCCAAGCGTAATGCGCGCGCACGCAACCCGTGTAGTTTGATGCAAGCAGTCGGATTCTACCGTATTACAACGTGTGGGACCGCTTGTACGAGTGGCAGTTGCGCTTAAATCCTGTAATCGGATATATGAGCCCCCAAGTATATCGCGACATAGAAGCGCACAGGCGTCATGCTCGCGCACGTAACCCGTGTAGTTTGATGCAAGCAGTCGGATACTACCGTAACACAACCTGTGGGACCGCTAGTACGAGTGGCAGTTGCGTATAAATCCTGTAATCGGATAGATGGGCTCCCAGGCATATCGCGACATAGAAGCGCCCAGGCGCCATGCGCGCGCACGTAACCCGTGTAGTTTGATGCAAACAGTCGGATTCTATCGTAATACAACGTGTAGGACCGCTTGTACGAGTGGCAGTTGCGTTTAAATCCTGTAATCGGATATATGAGCCCCCAAGTATATCGCGACATAGAAGCGCACAGGCGTCATGCTCGTGCACGTAACCCGTGTAGTTTGATGCAAACAGTCGGATTCTACCGTACTACAACGTGTGGGACCGCTTGTACGAGTGACAGTTGCGCTTAAATCCTGTAATCGGATATATGAGCTCCCAAGTATATCGCGACATAGAAGCGCCCAGGCGTCATGCTCGTTCACGTAACCCGTGTAGTTTAATGCAAACAAACGGATTCTACCGCAATACAACGGGTGGGACCGTTAGTACGAGTGGCATTTGCGTTTAAATCCTGTAATCGGATATATGGGCTCCCAGGCATATCGCGACATAGAAGCGCCCAGGCGTCATGCTCGCGCACTTAACCCGTGTAGTATGATGCAAACAGTCGGATTCTATCGTAATACAACGTGTGGGACTGCTTGTACGAGTGGCAGTTGCGTTTATATCCTGTAATCGGATACATGAGCTCCCAAGTATATCGCGACGTAGAAGCGCCCAGGCGTCATGCTCGTTCACGTAACCCGTGTAGTTTAATGCAAACAGACGGATTCTACCGCAATACAACGTGTGGGACCGTTAGTACGAGTGGCGGTTGCGTTTAAATCCTGTAATCGGATATATGAGCCCCCAAGTATATCGCGACATAGAAGCGCACAGGCGTCATGCTCGCGCACGTAACGAGTGTAGTTTGATGCAAGCAGTCGGATACTACCGTAACACAACCTGTGGGACCGCTAGTACGAGTGGCAGTTGCGTATAAATCCTGTAATCGGATATATGGGCTCCCAGGCATATCGCGACATAGAAGCGCCCATTCGTAATGCGCGCGCACGTAACCCGTGTAGTATGATGCAAACAGTCGGATTCTATCGTAATACAACGTGTGGGACTGCTTGTACGAGTGGCAGTTGCGTTTATATCCTGTAATCGGATACATGAGCTCCCAAGTATATCGCGACATAGAAGCGCCCAGGCGTCATGCGCGTGCACGTAACCCGTGTAGTTTGATGCAAACAGTCGGATTCTATCGTAATACAACGTGCGGGACCGTTTGTACGAGTGGCAGTTGCGTTTAAATCCTGTAATCGGATATATGAGCCCCCAAGTATATCGCGACATAGAACCGCACAGGCGTCATGCTCGCGCACGTAACCCGTGTAGTTTGATGCAAACAGTCAGATTCTACCGTAACACAACCTGTGGGACCGCTAGTACGAGTGGCAGTTGCGTATAAATCCTGTAATCGGATATATGGGCTCCCAGGCATATCGCGACATAGAAGCGCCCAGGCGTCATGCGCGTGCACGTAACCCGTGTAGTTTGATGCAAACAGTCGGATTCTATCGTAATACAACGTGCGGGACCGTTTGTACGAGTGGCAGTTGCGTTTAAATCCTGTAATCGGATATATGGGCTCCCAGGCATATCGCGACATAGAAGCGCCCAGGCGTAATGCGCGCGCACGTAACCCGTGTAGTATGATGCAAACAGTCGGATTCTATCGTAATACAACGTGTGGGACTGCTTGTACGAGTGGCAGTTGCGTTTATATCCTGTAATCGGATACATGAGCTCCCAAGCATATCGCGACATAGAAGCGCCCAGGCGTCATGCTCGCATACGTAACCCGTGTAGTTTGATGCAAACAGTCGGATTCTACCGTATTACACGTGTGAGACCGTTCGTACGCGTGGCAGTAGCGTTTAAATCCTGTAATCGGATACATGGGTTCACAGGCATATCGCGACACAGAAGCGCCCAGGCGTCATGCTCGCGCACTTAACCCGTGTAGTTTGATGCAAGCAGTCGGATACTACCGTAACACAACCTGTGGGACCGCTAGTACGAGTGGCAGTTGCGTATAAATCCTGTAATCGGATATATGGGCTCCCAGGCATATCGCGACATAGAAGCGCCCAGGCGTCATGCGCGTGCACGTAACCCGTGTAGTTTGATGCAAACAGTCGGATTCTATCGTAATACAACGTGCGGGACCGTTTGTACGAGTGGCAGTTGCGTTTAAATCCTGTAATCGGATATATGAGCCCCCAAGTATATCGCGACATAGAACCGCACAGGCGTCATGCTCGCGCACGTAACCCGTGTAGTTTGATGCAAACAGTCAGATTCTACCGTATTACAACGTGTGGGACCGCTTGTACGAGTGGCAGTTGCGCTTAAATCCTGTAATCGGATATATGAGCCCCCGAGTATATCGCGACATAGAAGCGCACAGGCGTCATGCTCGCGCACGTAACCCGTGTAGTTTGATGCAAGCAGTCGGATACTACCGTAACACAACCTGTGGGACCGCTAGTACGAGTGGCAGTTGCGTATAAATCCTGTAATCGGATATATGGGCTCCCAGGCATATCGCGACATAGAAGCGCCCAGGCGTCATGCGCGTGCACGTAACCCGTGTAGTTTGATGCAAACAGTCGGATTCTATCGTAATACAACGTGCGGGACCGTTTGTACGAGTGGCAGTTGCGTTTAAATCCTGTAATCGGATATATGGGCTCCCAGGCATATCGCGACATAGAAGCGCCCAGGCGTAATGCGCGCGCACGTAACCCGTGTAGTATGATGCAAACAGTCGGATTCTATCGTAATACAACGTGTGGGACTGCTTGTACGAGTGGCAGTTGCGTTTATATCCTGTAATCGGATACATGAGCTCCCAAGCATATCGCGACACAGAAGCGCCCAGGCGTCATGCTCGCGCACGTATTCAGTGTTGTTTGATACAAAGAGTCGGATTCTAGCGCAATACAACGTGCGGGACCGTTTGTACGAGTGGCAGTTGCGTTTAAATCCTGTAATCGGATATATGGGCTCCCAGGCATATCGCGACATAGAAGCGCACAGGCGTCATGCTCGCGCACGTAACCCGTGTAGTTTGATGCAAACAGTCGGATTCTACCGTATTACAACGTGTGGGACCGCTTGTACGAGTGGCAGTTGCGTTTATATCCTGTAATCGGATATATGAGCTCCCAAGTATATCGCGACGTAGAAGCGCCCAGGCGTCATGCTCGTTCACGTAACCCGTGTAGTTTAATGCAAACAGACGGATTCTACCGCAATACAACGTGTGGGACCGTTAGTACCAGTGGCAGTTGCGTTTAAATCCTGTAATCGGATATATGAGCCCCCAAGTATATCGCGACATAGAACCGCACAGGCGTCATGCTCGCGCACGTAACCCGTGTAGTTTGATGCAAACAGTCGGATTCTACCGTATTACAACGTGTGGGACCGCTTGTACGAGTGGCAGTTGCGTTTATATCCTGTAATCGGATATATGAGCTCCCAAGTATATCGCGACGTAGAAGCGCCCAGGCGTCATGCTCGTTCACGTAACCCGTGTAGTTTAATGCAAACAGACGGATTCTACCGCAATACAACGTGTGGGACCGTTAGTACCAGTGGCAGTTGCGTTTAAATCCTGTAATCGGATATATGAGCCCCCAAGTATATCGCGACATAGAACCGCACAGGCGTCATGCTCGCGCACGTAACCCGTGTAGTTTGATGCAAACAGTCAGATTCTACCGTATTACAACGTGTGGGACCGCTTGTACGAGTGGCAGTTGCGCTTAAATCCTGTAATCGGATATATGAGCCCCCAAGTATATCGCGACATAGAAGCGCACAGGCGTCATGCTCGCGCACGTAACCCGTGTAGTTTGATGCAAGCAGTCGGATACTACCGTAACACAACCTGTGGGACCGCTAGTACGAGTGGCAGTTGCGTATAAATCCTGTAATCGGATATATGGGCTCCCAGGCATATCGCGACATAGAAGCGCCCAGGCGCCATGCGCGCGCACGTAACCCGTGTAGTTTGATGCAAACAGTCGGATTCTATCGTAATACAACGTGTAGGACCGCTTGTACGAGTGGCAGTTGCGTTTAAATACTGTAATCGGATATATGAGCCCCCAAGTATATCGCGACATAGAAGCGCACAGGCGTCATGCTCGTGCACGTAACCCGTGTAGTTTGATGCAAACAGTCGGATTCTACCGTACTACAACGTGTGGGACCGCTTGTACGAGTGACAGTTGCGCTTAAATCCTGTAATCGGATATATGAGCTCCCAAGTATATCGCGACATAGAAGCGCCCAGGCGTCATGCTCGTTCACGTAACCCGTGTAGTTTAATGCAAACAAACGGATTCTACCGCAATACAACGGGTGGGACCGTTAGTACGAGTGGCATTTGCGTTTAAATCCTGTAATCGGATATATGGGCTCCCAGGCATATCGCGACATAGAAGCGCCCAGGCGTCATGCTCGCGCACTTAACCCGTGTAGTATGATGCAAACAGTCGGATTCTATCGTAATACAACGTGTGGGACTGCTTGTACGAGTGGCAGTTGCGTTTATATCCTGTAATCGGATACATGAGCTCCCAAGTATATCGCGACGTAGAAGCGCCCAGGCGTCATGCTCGTTCACGTAACCCGTGTAGTTTAATGCAAACAGACGGATTCTACCGCAATACAACGTGTGGGACCGTTAGTACGAGTGGCGGTTGCGTTTAAATCCTGTAATCGGATATATGAGCCCCCAAGTATATCGCGACATAGAACCGCACAGGCGTCATGCTCGCGCACGTAACCCGTGTAGTTTGATGCAAACAGTCAGATTCTACCGTATTACAATGTGTGGGACCGCTTGTACGAGTGGCAGTTGCGCTTAAATCCTGTAATCGGATATATGAGCCCCCAAGTATATCGCGACATAGAAGCGCACAGGCGTCATGCTCGCGCACGTAACGAGTGTAGTTTGATGCAAGCAGTCGGATACTACCGTAACACAACCTGTGGGACCGCTAGTACGAGTGGCAGTTGCGTATAAATCCTGTAATCGGATATATGGGCTCCCAGGCATATCGCGACATAGAAGCGCCCAGGCGTCATGCGAGCGCACGTAACCCGTGTAGTTTGATGCAAACAGTCGGATACTACCGTAACACAACCTGTGGGACCGCTAGTACGAGTGGCAGTTGCGTATAAATCCTGTAATCGGATATATGGGCTCCCAGGCATATCGCTACATAGAAGCGCCCAAGCGTAATGCGCGCGCACGCAACCCGTGTAGTTTGATGCAAGCAGTCGGATTCTACCGTATTACAACGTGTGGGACCGCTTGTACGAGTGGCAGTTGCGCTTAAATCCTGTAATCGGATATATGAGCTCCCAAGTATATCGCGACGTAGAAGCGCCCAGGCGTCATGCTCGTTCACGTAACCCGTGTAGTTTAATGCAAACAGACGGATTCTACCGCAATACAACGTGCGGGACCGTTTGTACGAGTGGCAGTTGCGTTTAAATCCTGTAATCGGATATATGGGCTCCCAGGCATATCGCGACATAGAAGCGCCCAGGCGTAATGCGCGCGCACGTAACCCGTGTAGTATGATGCAAACAGTCGGATTCTACCGTAATACAACGTGTAGTTCCGCTTGTACGAGCGGCAGTTGCGGTTAAATCCTGTAATCGGACATATGAGCTCCCAAGTATATCGCGACATAGAAGCGCCCAGGCGTCATGCTCGCACACGTAACCCGTGTAGTTTGATGCAAACAGACGGAATCTACCGTAATAGAACGTGTGGGACCGCTTGTACGAGTGGCAGTTGTGTTTAAATCCTGTAATCGGATATATGGGCTCCCAGGCATATCGCTACATAGAAGCGCCCAGGCGTCATGCGAGCGCACGTAACCCGTGTAGTTTGATGCAAACAGTCGGATACTACCGTAACACAACCTGTGGGACCGCTAGTACGAGTGGCAGTTGCGTATAAATCCTGTAATCGGATATATGGGCTCCCAGGCATATCGCTACATAGAAGCGCCCAGGCGTAATGCGCGCGCACGCAACCCGTGTAGTTTGATGCAAGCAGTCGGATTCTACCGTATTACAACGTGTGGGACCGCTTGTACGAGTGGCAGTTGCGCTTAAATCCTGTAATCGGATATATGAGCTCCCAAGTATATCGCGACGTAGAAGCGCCCAGGCGTCATGCTCGTTCACGTAACCCGTGTAGTTTAATGCAAACAGACGGATTCTACGGCAATACAACGTGTGGGACCGTTAGTACGAGTGGCAGTTGCGTTTAAATCCTGTAATCGGATACATGGGTTCACAGGCATATCGCGACACAGAAGCGCCCAGGCGTCATGCTCGCGCACGTATTCAGTGTTGTTTGATACAAACAGTCGGATTCTAGCGGAATACAACGTGCGGGACCGTTTGTACGAGTGGCATTTGCGTTTAAATCCTGTAATCGGATATATGGGCTCCCAGGCATATCGCGACATAGAAGCGCCCAGGCGTAATGCGCGCGCACGTAACCCGTGTAGTATGATGCAAACAGTCGGATTCTATCGTAATACAACGTGTGGGACTGCTTGTACGAGTGGCAGTTGCGTTTATATCCTGTAATCGGATACATGAGCTCCCAAGTATATCGCGACGTAGAAGCGCCCAGGCGTCATGCTCGTTCACGTAACCCGTGTAGTTTAATGCAAACAGACGGATTCTACCGCAATACAACGTATGGGACCGTTAGTACGAGTGGCGGTTGCGTTTGAATCCTGTAATCGGATATATGAGCCCCCAAGTATATCGCGACATAGAACCGCACAGGCGTCATGCTCGCGCACGTAACCCGTGTAGTTTGATGCAAACAGTCAGATTCTACCGTATTACAATGTGTGGGACCGCTTGTACGAGTGGCAGTTGCGCTTAAATCCTGTAATCGGATATATGAGCCCCCAAGTATATCGCGACATAGAAGCGCACAGGCGTCATGCTCGCGCACGTAACCCGTGTAGTTTGATGCAAGCAGTCGGATACTACCGTAACACAACCTGTGGGACCGCTAGTACGAGTGGCAGTTGCGTATAAATCCTGTAATCGGATATATGGGCTCCCAGGCATATCGCGACATAGAAGCGCCCAGGCGTCATGCGCGTGCACGTAACCCGTGTAGTTTGATGCAAACAGTCGGATTCTATCGTAATACAACGTGCGGGACCGTTTGTACGAGTGGCAGTTGCGTTTAAATCCTGTAATCGGATTTATGGGCTCCCAGGCATATCGCGACATAGAAGCGCCCAGGCGTAATGCGCGCGCACGTAACCCGTGTAGTATGATGCAAACAGTCGGATTCTATCGTAATACAACGTGTGGGACTGCTTGTACGAGTGGCAGTTGCGTTTATATCCTGTAATCGGATACATGAGCTCCCAAGCATATCGCGACATACAAGCGCCCAGGCGTCATGCTCGCATACGTAACCCGTGTAGTTTGATGCAAACAGTCGGATTCTACCGTATTACAACGTGTGAGACCGTTCGTACGCGTGGCAGTAGCGTTTAAATCCTGTAATCGGATACATGGGTTCACAGGCATATCGCGACACAGAAGCGCCCAGGCGTCATGCTCGCGCACGTATTCAGTGTTGTTTGATACAAAGAGTCGGATTCTAGCGCAATACAACGTGCGGGACCGTTTGTACGAGTGGCAGTTGCGTTTAAATCCTGTAATCGGATATATGGGCTCCCAGGCATATCGCGACATAGAAGCGCCCAGGCGTCATGCTCGTTCACGTAACCCGTGTAGTTTAATGCAAACAGGCGGATTCTACCGTATTACAATGTGTGGGACCGCTTGTACGAGTGGCAGTTGCGCTTAAATCCTGTAATCGGATATATGAGCCCCCAAGTATATCGCGACATAGAAGCGCACAGGCGTCATGCTCGCGCACGTAACCCGTGTAGTTTGATGCAAGCAGTCGGATACTACCGTAACACAACCTGTGGGACCGCTAGTACGAGTGGCAGTTGCGTATAAATCCTGTAATCGGATATATGGGCTCCCAGGCATATCGCGACATAGAAGCGCCCAGGCGTCATGCGCGTGCACGTAACCCGTGTAGTTTGATGCAAACAGTCGGATTCTATCGTAATACAACGTGCGGGACCGTTTGTACGAGTGGCAGTTGCGTTTAAATCCTGTAATCGGATTTATGGGCTCCCAGGCATATCGCGACATAGAAGCGCCCAGGCGTAATGCGCGCGCACGTAACCCGTGTAGTATGATGCAAACAGTCGGATTCTATCGTAATACAACGTGTGGGACTGCTTGTACGAGTGGCAGTTGCGTTTATATCCTGTAATCGGATACATGAGCTCCCAAGCATATCGCGACATACAAGCGCCCAGGCGTCATGCTCGCATACGTAACCCGTGTAGTTTGATGCAAACAGTCGGATTCTACCGTATTACAACGTGTGAGACCGTTCGTACGCGTGGCAGTAGCGTTTAAATCCTGTAATCGGATACATGGGTTCACAGGCATATCGCGACACAGAAGCGCCCAGGCGTCATGCTCGCGCACGTATTCAGTGTTGTTTGATACAAAGAGTCGGATTCTAGCGCAATACAACGTGCGGGACCGTTTGTACGAGTGGCAGTTGCGTTTAAATCCTGTAATCGGATATATGGGCTCCCAGGCATATCGCGACATAGAAGCGCCCAGGCGTCATGCTCGTTCACGTAACCCGTGTAGTTTAATGCAAACAGGCGGATTCTACCGCAATACAACGTGTGGGACCGTTAGTACGAGTGGCAGTTGCGTTTAAATCCTGTAATCGAATATATGAGCTCCCAAGTATATCGCGAAATAGAAGCGCCCAGGCGTCATGCTCGCACACGTATCGAGTGTAGTTTGATGCAAACAGACGGATTCTACCGTAATACAACGTGTAGTTCCGCTTGTACGAGCGGCAGTTGCGTTTAAATCCTGTAATCGGACATATGAGCTCCCAAGTATATCGCGACATAGAAGCGCCCAGGCGTCATGCTCGCACACGTAACCCGTGTAGTTTGATGCAAACAGACGGAATCTACCGTAATAGAACGTGTGGGACCGCTTGCACGAGTGGCAGTTGTGTTTAAATCCTGTAATCGGATATATGGGCTCCCAGGCATATCGCTACATAGAAGCGCCCAGGCGTCATGCGAGCGCACGTAACCCGTGTAGTTTGATGCAAACAGTCGGATACTGCCGTAACACAACCTGTGGGACCGCTAGTACGAGTGGCAGTTGCGTATAAATCCTGTAATCGGATATATGGGCTCCCAGGCATATCGCTACATAGAAGCGCCCAGGCGTAATGCGCGCGCACGCAACCCGTGTAGTTTGATGCAAGCAGTCGGATTCTACCGTATTACAACGTGTGGGACCGCTTGTACGAGTGGCAGTTGCGCTTAAATCCTGTAATCGGATATATGAGCTCCCAAGTATATCGCGACGTAGAAGCGCCCAGGCGTCATGCTCGTTCACGTAACCCGTGTAGTTTAATGCAAACAGACGGATTCTACCGCAATACAACGTGTGGGACCGTTAGTACGAGTGGCAGTTTCGTTTAAATCCTGTAATCGGATACATGGGTTCACAGGCATATCGCGACACAGAAGCGCCCAGGCGTCATGCTCGCGCACGTATTCAGTGTTGTTTGATACAAACAGTCGGATTCTAGCGCAATACAACGTGCGGGACCGTTTGTACGAGTGGCATTTGCGTTTAAATCCTGTAATCGGATATATGGGCTCCCAGGCATATCGCGACATAGAAGCGCCCAGGCGTAATGCGCGCGCACGTAACCCGTGTAGTATGATGCAAACAGTCGGATTCTATCGTAATACAACGTGTGGGACTGCTTGTACGAGTGGCAGTTGCGTTTATATCCTGTAATCGGATACATGAGCTCCCAAGTATATCGCGACGTAGAAGCGCCCAGGCGTCATGCTCGTTCACGTAACCCGTGTAGTTTAATGCAAACAGACGGATTCTACCGCAATACAACGTGTGGGACCGTTAGTACGAGTGGCGGTTGCGTTTGAATCCTGTAATCGGATGTATGAGCCCCCAAGTATATCGCGACATAGAACCGCACAGGCGTCATGCTCGCGCACGTAACCCGTGTAGTTTGATGCAAACAGTCAGATTCTACCGTATTACAATGTGTGGGACCGCTTGTACGAGTGGCAGTTGCGCTTAAATCCTGTAATCGGATATATGAGCCCCCAAGTATATCGCGACATAGAAGCGCACAGGCGTCATGCTCGCGCACGTAACCCGTGTAGTTTGATGCAAGCAGTCGGATACTACCGTAACACAACCTGTGGGACCGCTAGTACGAGTGGCAGTTGCGTATAAATCCTGTAATCGGATATATGGGCTCCCAGGCATATCGCGACATAGAAGCGCCCAGGCGTCATGCGCGTGCACGTATTCAGTGTTGTTTGATACAAACAGTCGGATTCTAGCGGAATACAACGTGCGGGACCGTTTGTACGAGTGGCAGTTGCGTTTAAATCCTGTAATCGGATATATGGGCTCCCAGGCATATCGCGACATAGAAGCGCCCAGGCGTCATGCTCGCGCACGTATTCAGTGTTGTTTGATACAAACAGTCGGATTCTAGCGCAATACAACGTGCGGGACCGTTTGTACGAGTGGCATTTGCGTTTAAATCCTGTAATCGGATACATGGGTTCACAGGCATATCGCGGCACAGAAGCGCCCAGGCGTCATGCTCGCGCACATATTCAGTGTTGTTTGATACAAACAGTCGGATTCTAGCGGAATACAACGTGCGGGACCGTTTGTACGAGTGGCAGTTGCGTTTAAATCCTGTAATCGGATATATGGGCTCCCAGGCATATCGCAACATAGAAGCGCCCAGGCGTCATGCTCGCGCACTTATTCAGTGTTGTTTGATACAAACAGTCGGATTCTAGCGCAATACAACGTGCGGGACCGTTTGTACGAGTGGCATTTGCGTTTAAATCCTGTAATCGGATATATGGGCTCCCAGGCATATCGCGACATAGAAGCGCCCAGGCGTAATGCGCGCGCACGTAACCCGTGTAGTATGATGCAAACAGTCGGATTCTATCGTAATACAACGCGTGGGACTGCTTGTACGAGTGGCAGTTGCGTTTATATCCTGTAATCGGATACATGAGCTCCCAAGTATATCGCGACGTAGAAGCGCCCAGGCGTCATGCTCGTTCACGTAACCCGTGTAGTTTAATGCAAACAGACGGATTCTACCGCAATACAACGTGTGGGATCGTTAGTACGAGTGGCGGTTGCGTTTAAATCCTGTAATCGGATATATGAGCCCCCAAGTATATCGCGCACATAGAACCGCACAGGCGTCATGCTCGCGCACGTAACCCGTGTAGTTTGATGCAAACAGTCAGATTCTACCGTATTACAATGTGTGGGACCGCTTGTACGAGTGGCAGTTGCGCTTAAATCCTGTAATCGGATATATGAGCCCCCAAGTATATCGCGACATAGAAGCGCACAGGCGTCATGCTCGCGCACGTAACCCGTGTAGTTTGATGCAAGCAGTCGGATACTACCGTAACACAACCTGTGGGACCGCTAGTACGAGTGGCAGTTGCGTATAAATCCTGTAATCGGATATATGGGCTCCCAGGCATATCGCGACATAGAAGCGCCCAGGCGTCATGCGCGTGCACGTAACCCGTGTAGTTTGATGCAAACAGACGGATTCTACCGTAATACAACGTGTAGTTCCGCTTGTACGAGCGGCAGTTGCGTTTAAATCCTGTAATCGGATATATGAGCTCCCAAGTATATCGCGACGTAGAAGCGCCCAGGCGTCATGCTCGTTCACGTAACCGTTGTAGTTTAATGCAAACAGACGGATTCTACCGCAATACAACGTGTGGGACCGTTAGTACGAGTGGCAGTTGCGTTTAAATCCTGTAATCGGATACATGGGTTCACAGGCATATCGCGACACAGAAGCGCCCAGGCGTCATGCTCGCGCACGTATTCAGTGTTGTTTGATACAAACAGTCGGATTCTAGCGGAATACAACGTGCGGGACCGTTTGTACGAGTGGCAGTTGCGTTTAAATCCTGTAATCGGATATATGGGCTCCCAGGCATTTCGCGACATAGAAGCGCCCAGGCGTCATGCTCGCGCACGTATTCAGTGTTGTTTGATACAAACAGTCGGATTCTAGCGCAATACAACGTGCGGGACCGTTTGTACGAGTGGCATTTGCGTTTAAATCCTGTAATCGGATATATGGGCTCCCAGGCATATCGCGACATAGAAGCGCCCAGGCGTAATGCGCGCGCACGTAACCCGTGTAGTATGATGCAAACAGTCGGATTCTATCGTAATACAACGTGTGGGACTGCTTGTACGAGTGGCAGTTGCGTTTATATCCTGTAATCGGATATATGGGCTCCCAGGCATATCGCGACATAGAAGCGCCCAGGCGTAATGCGCGCGCACGTAACCCGTGTAGTATGATGCAAACAGTCGGATTCTATCGTGATACAACGTGTGGGACTGCTTGTACGAGTGGCAGTTGCGTTTATATCCTGTAATCGGATACATGAGCTCCCAAGCATATCGCGACATAGAAGCGCCCAGGCGTCATGCTCGCATACGTAACCCGTGTAGTTTGATGCAAACAGTCGGATTCTACCGTATTACAACGTGTGAGACCGTTCGTACGCGTGGCAGTAGCGTCTAAATCCTGTAATCGGATACATGGGTTCACAGGCATATCGCGACACAGAAGCGCCCAGGCGTCATGCTCGCCCACGTATTCAGTGTTGTTTGATACAAAGAGTCGGATTCTAGCGCAATACAACGTGCGGGACCGTTTGTACGAGTGGCAGTTGCGTTTAAATCCTGTAATCGGATATATGGGCTCCCAGGCATATCGCGACATAGAAGCGCCCAGGCGTCATGCTCGTTCACGTAACCCGTGTAGTTTAATGCAAACAGACGGATTCTACCGCAATACAACGTGTGGGACCGTTAGTACGAGTGGCAGTTGCGTTTAAATCCTGTAATCGGATATATGAGCCCCCAAGTATATCGCGACATAGAACCGCACAGGCGTCATGCTCGCGCACGTAACCCGTGTAGTTTGATGCAAACAGTCAGATTCTACCGTATTACAACGTGTGGGACCGCCTGTACGAGTGGCAGTTGCGTTTAAATCCTGTAATCGGATATATGAGCCCCCAAGTATATCGCGACATAGAAGCGCACAGGCGTCATGCTCGCGCACGAAACCCGTGTAGTTTGATGCAAGCAGTCGGATACTACCGTAACACAACCTGTGGGACCGCTAGTACGAGTGGCAGTTGCGTATAAATCCTGTAATCGGATATATGGGCTCCCAGGCATATCGCGACATAGAAGCGCCCAGGCGTCATGCGCGTGCACGTAACCCGTGTAGTTTGATGCAAACAGTCGGATTCTATCGTAATACAACGTGTAGGACCGCTTGTACGAGTGGCAGTTGCGTTTAAATCCTGTAATCGGATATATGAGCCCCCAAGTATATCGCGACATAGAACCGCACAGGCGTCATGCTCGCGCACGTAACCCGTGTAGTTTGATGCAAACAGTCAGATTCTACCGTATTACAACGTGTGGGACCGCTTGTACGAGTGGCAGTTGCGCTTAAATCCTGTAATCGGATATATGAGCCCCCAAGTATATCGCGACATAGAAGCGCACAGGCGTCATGCTCGCGCACGTAACCCGTGTAGTTTGATGCAAGCAGTCGGATACTACCGTAACACAACCTGTGGGACCGCTAGTACGAGTGGCAGTTGCGTATAAATCCTGTAATCGGATATATGGGCTCCCAGGCATATCGCGACATAGAAGCGCCCAGGCGTCATGCGCGTGCACGTAACCCGTGTAGTTTGATGCAAACAGTCGGATTCTATCGTAATACAACGTGTAGGACCGCTTGTACGAGTGGCAGTTGCGTTTAAATCCTGTAATCGGATATATGAGCCCCCAAGTATATCGCGACATAGAACCGCACAGGCGTCATGCTCGCGCACGTAACCCGTGTAGTTTGATGCAAACAGTCAGATTCTACCGTATTACAACGTGTGGGACCGCTTGTACGAGTGGCAGTTGCGCTTAAATCCTGTAATCGGATATATGAGCCCCCAAGTATATCGCGACATAGAAGCGGACAGGCGTCATGCTCGCGCACGTAACCCGTGTAGTTTGATGCAAACAGTCGGATACTACCGTAACACAACCTGTGGGACCGCTAGTACGAGTGGCAGTTGCGTATAAATCCTGTAATCGGATATATGGGCTCCCAGGCATATCGCGACATAGAAGCGCCCAGGCGCCATGCGCGCGCACGTAACCCGTGTAGTTTGATGCAAGCAGTCGGATTCTATCGTAATACAACGTGTAGGACCGCTTGTACGAGTGGCAGTTGCGTTTAAATCCTGTAATCGGATATATGAGCCCCCAAGTATATCGCGACATAGAACCGCACAGGCGTCATGCTCGCGCACGTAACCCGTGTAGTTTGATGCAAACAGTCAGATTCTACCGTATTACAACGTGTGGGACCGCTTGTACGAGTGGCAGTTGCGCTTAAATCCTGTAATCGGATATATGAGCCCCCAAGTATATCGCGACATAGAAGCGCACAGGCGTCATGCTCGCGCACGTAACCCGTGTAGTTTGATGCAAGCAGTCGGATACTACCGTAACACAACCTGTGGGACCGCTAGTACGAGTGGCAGTTGCGTATAAATCCTGTAATCGGATATATGGGCTCCCAGGCATATCGCGACATAGAAGCGCACAGGCGTCATGCTCGCGCACGTAACCTGTGTAGTTTGATGCAAACAGTCGGATACTACCGTAACACAACCTGTGGGACCGCTAGTACGAGTGGCAGTTGCGTATAAATCCTGTAATCGGATATATGGGCTCCCAGGCATATCGCGACATAGAAACGCCCAGGCGTCATGCGCGTGCACGTAACCCGTGTAGTTTGATGCAAGCAGTCGGATTCTATCGTAATACAACGTGTAGGACCGCTTGTACGAGTGGCAGTTGCGTTTAAATCCTGTAATCGGATATATGAGCCCCCAAGTATATCGCGAGATAGAACCGCACAGGCGTCATGCTCGCGCACGTAACCCGTGTAGTTTGATGCAAACAGTCAGATTCTACCGTATTACAACGTGTGGGACCGCTTGTACGAGTGGCAGTTGCGCTTAAATCCTGTAATCGGATATCTGAGCCCCCAAGTATATCGCGACATAGAAGCGCACAGGCGTCATGCTCGCGCACGTAACCTGTGTAGTTTGATGCAAACAGTCGGATACTACCGTAACACAACCTGTGGGACCGCTAGTACGAGTGGCAGTTGCGTATAAATCCTGTAATCGGATATATGGGCTCCCAGGCATATCGCGACATAGAAACGCCCAGGCGTCATGCGCGCGCACGTAACCCGTGTAGTTTGATGCAAACAGTCAGATTCTACCGTATTACAACGTGTGGGACCGCTTGTACGAGTGGCAGTTGCGCTTAAATCCTGTAATCGGATATATGAGCTCCCAAGTATATCGCGACATAGAAGCGCCCAGGCGTCATGCTCGCATACGTAACCCGTGTAGTTTGATGCAAACAGTCAGATTCTACCGTATTACAACGTATGGGACCGCTTGTACGAGTGGCAGTTGCGCTTAAATCCTGTAATCGGATATATGAGCCCCCAAGTATATCGCGACATAGAAGCGCACAGGCGTCATGCTCGCGCACGTAACCCGTGTAGTTTGATGCAAACAGTCGGATACTACCGTAACACAACCTGTGGGACCGCTAGTACGAGTGGCAGTTGCGTATAAATCCTGTAATCGGATATATGGGCTCCCAGGCATATCGCGACATAGAAGCGCCCAGGCGCCATGCGCGCGCACGTAACCCGTGTAGTTTGATGCAAACAGTCGGATTCTATCGTAATACAACGTGTAGGACCGCTTGTACGAGTGGCAGTTGCGTTTAAATCCTGTAATCGGATATATGAGCCCCCAAGTATATCGCGACATAGAACCGCACAGGCGTCATGCTCGCGCACGTAAGCCGTGTAGTTTGATGCAAGCAGTCGGATACTACCGTAACACAACCTGTGGGACCGCTAGTACGAGTGGCAGTTGCGTATAAATCCTGTAATCGGATATATGGGCTCCCAGGCATATCGCGACATAGAAGCGCCCAGGCGTCATGCGCGTGCACGTAACCCGTGTAGTTTGATGCAAACAGTCGGATTCTATCGTAATACAACGTGTAGGACCGCTTGTACGAGTGGCAGTTGCGTTTAAATCGTGTAATCGGATATATGAGCCCCCAAGTATATCGCGACATAGAACCGCACAGGCGTCATGCTCGCGCACGTAACCCGTGTAGTTTGATGCAAACAGTCAGATTCTACCGTATTACAACGTGTGGGACCGCTTGTACGAGTGGCAGTTGCGCTTAAATCCTGTAATCGGATATATGAGCCCCCAAGTATATCGCGACATAGAAGCGCACAGGCGTCATGCTCGCGCACGTAACCCGTGTAGTTTGATGCAAACAGTCGGATACTACCGTAACACAACCTGTGGGACCGCTAGTACGAGTGGCAGTTGCGTATAAATCCTGTAATCGGATATATGGGCTCCCAGGCATATCGCGACATAGAAGCGCCCAGGCGTCATGCGCGCGCACGTAACCCGTGTAGTTTGATGCAAACAGTCGGATTCTATCGTAATACAACGTGTAGGACCGCTTGTACGAGTGGCAGTTGCGTTTAAATCCTGTAATCGGATATATGAGCCCCCAAGTATATCGCGACATAGAACCGCACAGGCGTCATGCTCGCGCACGTAACCCGTGTAGTTTGATGCAAACAGTCAGATTCTACCGTATTACAACGTGTGGGACCGCTTGTACGAGTGGCAGTTGCGCTTAAATCCTGTAATCGGATATATGAGCCCCCAAGTATATCGCGACATAGAAGCGCACAGGCGTCATGCTCGCGCACGTAACCCGTGTAGTTTGATGCAAACAGTCGGATACTACCGTAACACAACCTGTGGGACCGCTAGTACGAGTGGCAGTTGCGTATAAATCCTGTAATCGGATATATGGGCTCCCAGGCATATCGCGACATAGAAGCGCCCAGGCGTCATGCGCGTGCACGTAACCCGTGTAGTTTGATGCAAACAGTCGGATTCTTTCGTAATACAACGTGTAGGACCGCTTGTACGAGTGGCAGTTGCGTTTAAAGCCTGTAATCGGATATATGAGCCCCCAAGTATATCGCGACATAGAACCGCACAGGCGTCATGCTCGCGCACGTAACCCGTGTAGTTTGATGCAAACAGTCAGATTCTACCGTATTACAACGTGTGGGACCGCTTGTACGAGTGGCAGTTGCGCTTAAATCCTGTAATCGGATATATGAGCCCCCAAGTATATCGCGACATAGAAGCGCACAGGCGTCATGCTCGTGCACGTAACCCGTGTAGTTTGATGCAAACAGTCGGATTCTACCGTATTACAACGTGTGGGACCGCTTGTACGAGTGGCAGTTGCGCTTAAATCCTGTAATCGGATATATGAGCTCCCAAGTATATCGCGACATAGAAGCGCCCAGGCGTCATGCTCGTTCACGTAACCCGTGTAGTTTAATGCAAACAGACGGATTCTACCGCAATACAACGGGTGGGACCGTTAGTACGAGTGGCAGTTGCGTTTAAATCCTGTAATCGGATATATGGGCTCACAGGCATATCGCGAGATAAAAGCGCCCAGGCGTCATGCTCGCGCACTTAACCCGTGTAGTTTGATGCAAGCAGTCGGATTCTACCGGAATACAACGTGTGGGACCGTTAGTACGAGTGGCAGTTGCGTTTAAATCCTGTAATCGGATATATGAGCTCCCAAGTATATCGCGAAATAGAAGCGCCCAGGCGTCATGCTCGCACACGTATCGAGTGTAGTTTGATGCAAACAGACGGATTCTACCATAATACAACGTGTAGTTCCGCTTGTACGAGCGGCAGTTGCGTTTAAATCCTGTAATCGGACATATGAGCTCCCAAGTATATCGCGACATAGAAGCGCCCAGGCGTCATGCTCGCACACGTAACCCGTGTAGTTTGATGCATACAGACGGAATCTACCGTAATAGAACGTGTGGGACCGCTTGTACGAGTGGCAGTTGCGTTTAAATCCTGTAATCGGATATATGAGCCCCCAAGTATATCGCGACATAGAAGCGCACAGGCGTCATGCTCGCGCACGTAACCCGTGTAGTTTGATGCAAGCAGTCGGATACTACCGTAACACAACCTGTGGGACCGCTAGTACGAGTGGCAGTTGCGTATAAATCCTGTAATCGGATATATGGGCTCCCAGGCATATCGCGACATAGAAGCGCCCAGGCGTCATGCGCGTGCACGTAACCCGTGTAGTTTGATGCAAACAGTCGGATTCTATCGTAATACAACGTGCGGGACCGTTTGTACGAGTGGCAGTTGCGTTTAAATCCTGTAATCGGATATATGGGCTCCCAGGCATATCGCGACATAGAAGCGCACAGGCGTCATGCTCGTGCACGTAACCCGTGTAGTTTGATGCAAACAGTCGGATTCTATCGTAATACAACGTGTAGGACCGCTTGTACGAGTGGCAGTTGCGTTTAAATCCTGTAATCGGATATATGAGCCCCCAAGTATATCGCGACATAGAAGCGCACAGGCGTCATGCTCGTGCACGTAACCCGTGTAGTTTGATGCAAACAGTCGGATTCTACCGCAATACAACGGGTGGGACCGTTAGTACGAGTAGCAGTTGCGTTTAAATCCTGTAATCGGATATATGGGCTCACAGGCATATCGCGAGATAAAAGCGCCCAGGCGTCATGCTCGCGCACTTAACCCGTGTAGTTTGACGCAAGCAGTCGGATTCTACCGTATTACACGTGTGAGACCGTTCGTACGCGTGGCAGTAGCGTTTAAGTCCTGTAATCGGATATATGAGCCCCCAAGTATATCGCGACATAGAAGCGCACAGGCGTCATGCTCGCGCACGTAACCCGTGTAGTTTGATGCAAACAGTCGGATTCTATCGTAATACAACGTGTAGGACCGCTTGCACGAGTGGCAGTTGCGTTTTCATCCTGTAATCGGATATATGAGCCCCCAAGTATATCGCGACATAGAAGCGCACAGGCGTCATGCTCGTGCACGTAACCCGTGTAGTTTGATGCAAACAGTCGGATTCTATCGTAATACAACGTGTAGGACCGCTTGTACGAGTGGCAGTTGCGTTTAAATCCTGTAATCGGATATATGAGCCCCCAAGTATATCGCGACATAGAAGCGCACAGGCGTCATGCTCGTGCACGTAACCCGTGTAGTTTGATGCAAACAGTCGGATTCTACCGCAATACAACGGGTGGGACCGTTAGTACGAGTAGCAGTTGCGTTTAAATCCTGTAATCGGATATATGGGCTCACAGGCATATCGCGAGATAAAAGCGCCCAGGCGTCATGCTCGCGCACTTAACCCGTGTAGTTTGACGCAAGCAGTCGGATTCTACCGGAATACAACGTGTGGGACCGTTAGTACGAGTGGCAGTTGCGTTTAAATCCTGTAATCGGATATATGAGCTCCCAAGTATATCGCGAAATAGAAGCGCCCATGCGTCATGCTCGCACACGTATCGAGTGTAGTTTGATGCAAACAGACGGAATCTACCGTAATAGAACGTGTGGGACCGCTTGTACGAGTGGCAGTTGCGTTTAAATCCTGTAATCGGATATATGGGCTCCCAGGCATATCGCTACATAGAAGCGCCCAGGCGTCATGCGAGCGCACGTAACCAGGGTAGTTTGATGCAAACAGTCGGATACTACCGTAACACAACCTGTGGGACCGCTAGTACGAGTGGCAGTTGCGCTTAAATCCTGTAATCGGATATATGAGCCCCCAAGTATATCGCGACATAGAAGCGCACAGGCGTCATGCTCGCGCACGTAACCCGTGTAGTTTGATGCAAGCAGTCGGATACTACCGTAACACAACCTGTGGGACCGCTAGTACGAGTGGCAGTTGCGTATAAATCCTGTAATCGGATATATGAGCCCCCAAGTATATCGCGACATAGAAGCGCACAGGCGTCATGCTCGCGCACGTAACCCGTGTAGTTTGATGCAAGCAGTCGGATTCTATCGTAATACAACGTGTAGGACCGCTTGCACGAGTGGCAGTTGCGTTTACATCCTGTAATCGGATATATGAGCCCCCAAGTATATCGCGACATAGAAGCGCACAGGCGTCATGCTCGTGCACGTAACCCGTGTAGTTTGATGCAAACAGTCGGATTCTATCGTAATACAACGTGTAGGACCGCTTGTACGAGTGGCAGTTGCGTTTAAATCCTGTAATCGGATATATGAGCCCCCAAGTATATCGCGACATAGAAGCGCACAGGCGTCATGCTCGTGCACGTAACCCGTGTAGTTTGATGCAAACAGTCGGATTCTACCGCAATACAACGGGTGGGACCGTTAGTACGAGTAGCAGTTGCGTTTAAAACCTGTAATCGGATATATGGGCTCACAGGCATATCGCGAGATAAAAGCGCCCAGGCGTCATGCTCGCGCACTTAACCCGTGTAGTTTGACGCAAGCAGTCGGATTCTACCGGAATACAACGTGTGGGACCGTTAGTACGAGTGGCAGTTGCGTTTAAATCCTGTAATCGGATATATGAGCTCCCAAGTATATCGCGAAATAGAAGCGCCCAGGCGTCATGCTCGCACACGTATCGAGTGTAGTTTGATGCAAACAGACGGAATCTACCGTAATAGAACGTGTGGGACCGCTTGTACGAGTGGCAGTTGCGTTTAAATCCTGTAATCGGATATATGGGCTCCCAGGCATATCGCTACATAGAAGCGCCCAGGCGTCATGCGAGCGCACGTAACCAGGGTAGTTTGATGCAAACAGTCGGATACTACCGTAACACAACCTGTGGGACCGCTAGTACGAGTGGCAGTTGCGTATAAATCCTGTAATCGGATATATGGGCTCCCAGGCATATCGCTACATAGAAGCGCCCAGGCGTAATGCGCGCGCACGTAACCCGTGTAGTTTGATGCAAGCAGTCGGATTCTACCGTATTACAACGTGTGGGACCGCTAGTACGAGTGGCAGTTGCGCTTAAATCCTGTAATCGGATACATGGGTTCACAGGCATATCGCGACACAGAAGCGCCCAGGCGTCATGCTCGCGCACGTATTCAGTGTTGTTTGATACAAACAGTCGGATTCTAGCGCAATACAACGTGCGGGACCGTTTGTACGAGTGGCAGTTGCGTTTAAATCCTGTAATCGGATATATGGGCTCCCAGGCATATCGCGACATAGAAGCGCCCAGGCGTCATGCTCGCCCACGTATTCGGTGTTGTTTGATACAAACAGTCGGATTCTAGCGCAATACAACGTGCGGGACCGTTTGTACGAGTGGCAGTTGCGTTTAAATCCTGTAATCGGATATATGGGCTCCCAGGCATATCGCGACATAGAAGCGCCCAGGCGTAATGCGCGCGCACGTAACCCGTGTAGTATGATGCAAACAGTCGGATTCTATCGTAATACAACGTGTGGGACTGCTTGTACGAGTGGCAGTTGCGTTTATATCCTGTAATCGGATACATGAGCTCCCAAGTATATCGCGACGTAGAAGCGCCCAGGCGTCATGCTCGCATACGTAACCCGTGTAGTTTGATGCAAACAGTCGGATTCTACCGTATTACACGTGTGAGACCGTTCGTACGCGTGGCAGTAGCGTTTAAGTCCTGTAATCGGATATATGAGCCCCCAAGTATATCGCGACATAGAAGCGCACAGGCGTCATGCTCGCGCACGTAACCCGTGTAGTTTGATACAAACAGTCGGATACTACCGTAACACAACCTGTGGGACCGCTAGTACGAGTGGCAGTTGCGTATAAATCCTGTAATCGGATATATGGGCTCCCAGGCATATCGCGACATAGAAGCGCCCAGGCGTCATGCGCGCGCACGTAACCCGTGTAGTTTGATGCAAACAGTCGGATTCTATCGTAATACAACGTGTAGGACCGCTTGTACGAGTGGCAGTTGCGTTTAAATCCTGTAATCGGATATATGAGCCCCCAAGTATATCGCGACATAGAAGCGCACAGGCGTCATGCTCGTGCACGTAACCCGTGTAGTTTGATGCAAACAGTCGGATTCTACCGTATTACAACGTGTGGGACCGCTTGTACGAGTGGCAGTTGCGCTTAAATCCTGTAATCGGATATATGAGCTCCCAAGTATATCGCGACATAGAAGCGCCCAGGCGTCATGCTCGTTCACGTAACCCGTGTAGTTTAATGCAAACAGACGGATTCTACCGCAATACAACGGGTGGGACCGTTAGTACGAGTGGCAGTTGCGTTTAAATCCTGTAATCGGATATATGGGCTCACAGGCATATCGCGAGATAAAAGCGCCCAGGCGTCATGCTCGCGCACTTAACCCGTGTAGTTTGACGCAAGCAGTCGGATTCTACCGGAATACAACGTGTGGGACCGTTAGTACGAGTGGCAGTTGCGTTTAAATCCTGTAATCGGATATATGAGCTCCCAAGTATATCGCGAAATAGAAGCGCCCAGGCGTCATGCTCGCACACGTATCGAGTGTAGTTTGATGCAAACAGACGGAATCTACCGTAATAGAACGTGTGGGACCGCTTGTACGAGTGGCAGTTGCGTTTAAATCCTGTAATCGGATATATGGGCTCCCAGGCATATCGCTACATAGAAGCGCCCAGGCGTCATGCGAGCGCACGTAACCAGGGTAGTTTGATGCAAACAGTCGGATACTACCGTAACACAACCTGTGGGACCGCTAGTACGAGTGGCAGTTGCGCTTAAATCCTGTAATCGGATATATGAGCCCCCAAGTATATCGCGACATAGAAGCGCACAGGCGTCATGCTCGCGCACGTAACCCGTGTAGTTTGATGCAAGCAGTCGGATACTACCGTAACACAACCTGTGGGACCGCTAGTACGAGTGGCAGTTGCGTATAAATCCTGTAATCGGATATATGAGCCCCCAAGTATATCGCGACATAGAAGCGCACAGGCGTCATGCTCGCGCACGTAACCCGTGTAGTTTGATGCAAACAGTCGGATTCTATCGTAATACAACGTGTAGGACCGCTTGCACGAGTGGCAGTTGCGTTTACATCCTGTAATCGGATATATGAGCCCCCAAGTATATCGCGACATAGAAGCGCACAGGCGTCATGCTCGTGCACGTAACCCGTGTAGTTTGATGCAAACAGTCGGATTCTATCGTAATACAACGTGTAGGACCGCTTGTACGAGTGGCAGTTGCGTTTAAATCCTGTAATCGGATATATGAGCCCCCAAGTATATCGCGACATAGAAGCGCACAGGCGTCATGCTCGTGCACGTAACCCGTGTAGTTTGATGCAAACAGTCGGATTCTACCGCAATACAACGGGTGGGACCGTTAGTACGAGTAGCAGTTGCGTTTAAATCCTGTAATCGGATATATGGGCTCACAGGCATATCAAGAGATAAAAGCGCCCAGGCGTCATGCTCGCGCACTTAACCCGTGTAGTTTGACGCAAGCAGTCGGATTCTACCGGAATACAACGTGTGGGACCGTTAGTACGAGTGGCAGTTGCGTTTAAATCCTGTAATCGGATATATGAGCTCCCAAGTATATCGCGAAATAGAAGCGCCCAGGCGTCATGCTCGCGCACGTAACCCGTGTAGTTTGATACAAACAGTCGGATACTACCGTAACACAACCTGTGGGACCGCTAGTACGAGTGGCAGTTGCGTATAAATCCTGTAATCGGATATATGGGCTCCCAGGCATATCGCGACATAGAAGCGCCCAGGCGTCATGCGCGCGCACGTAACCCGTGTAGTTTGATGCAAACAGTCGGATTCTATCGTAATACAACGTGTAGGACCGCTTGTACGAGTGGCAGTTGCGTTTAAATCCTGTAATCGGATATATGAGCCCCCAAGTATATCGCGACATAGAAGCGCACAGGCGTCATGCTCGTGCACGTAACCCGTGTAGTTTGATGCAAACAGTCGGATTCTACCGTATTACAACGTGTGGGACCGCTTGTACGAGTGGCAGTTGCGCTTAAATCCTGTAATCGGATATATGAGCTCCCAAGTATATCGCGACATAGAAGCGCCCAGGCGTCATGCTCGTTCACGTAACCCGTGTAGTTTAATGCAAACAGACGGATTCTACCGCAATACAACGGGTGGGACCGTTAGTACGAGTGGCAGTTGCGGTTAAATCCTGTAATCGGATATATGGGCTCACAGGCATATCGCGAGATAAAAGCGCCCAGGCGTCATGCTCGCGCACTTAACCCGTGTAGTTTGACGCAAGCAGTCGGATTCTACCGGAATACAACGTGTGGGACCGTTAGTACGAGTGGCAGTTGCGTTTAAATCCTGTAATCGGATATATGAGCTCCCAAGTATATCGCGAAATAGAAGCGCACAGGCGTCATGCTCGCGCACGTAACCCGTGTAGTTTGATGCAAGCAGTCGGATACTACCGTAACACAACCTGTGGGACCGCTAGTACGAGTGGCAGTTGCGTATAAATCCTGTAATCGGATATATGAGCCCCCAAGTATATCGCGACATAGAAGCGCACAGGCGTCATGCTCGCGCACGTAACCCGTGTAGTTTGATGCAAACAGTCGGATTCTATCGTAATACAACGTGTAGGACCGCTTGCACGAGTGGCAGTTGCGTTTACATCCTGTAATCGGATATATGAGCCCCCAAGTATATCGCGACATAGAAGCGCACAGGCGTCATGCTCGTGCACGTAACCCGTGTAGTTTGATGCAAACAGTCGGATTCTATCGTAATACAACGTGTAGGACCGCTTGTACGAGTGGCAGTTGCGTTTAAATCCTGTAATCGGATATATGAGCCCCCAAGTATATCGCGACATAGAAGCGCACAGGCGTCATGCTCGTGCACGTAACCCGTGTAGTTTGATGCAAACAGTCGGATTCTACCGCAATACAACGGGTGGGACCGTTAGTACGAGTAGCAGTTGCGTTTAAATCCTGTAATCGGATATATGGGCTCACAGGCATATCAAGAGATAAAAGCGCCCAGGCGTCATGCTCGCGCACTTAACCCGTGTAGTTTGACGCAAGCAGTCGGATTCTACCGGAATACAACGTGTGGGACCGTTAGTACGAGTGGCAGTTGCGTTTAAATCCTGTAATCGGATATATGAGCTCCCAAGTATATCGCGAAATAGAAGCGCCCAGGCGTCATGCTCGCGCACGTAACCCGTGTAGTTTGATACAAACAGTCGGATACTACCGTAACACAACCTGTGGGACCGCTAGTACGAGTGGCAGTTGCGTATAAATCCTGTAATCGGATATATGGGCTCCCAGGCATATCGCGACATAGAAGCGCCCAGGCGTCATGCGCGCGCACGTAACCCGTGTAGTTTGATGCAAACAGTCGGATTCTATCGTAATACAACGTGTAGGACCGCTTGTACGAGTGGCAGTTGCGTTTAAATCCTGTAATCGGATATATGAGCCCCCAAGTATATCGCGACATAGAAGCGCACAGGCGTCATGCTCGTGCACGTAACCCGTGTAGTTTGATGCAAACAGTCGGATTCTACCGTATTACAACGTGTGGGACCGCTTGTACGAGTGGCAGTTGCGCTTAAATCCTGTAATCGGATATATGAGCTCCCAAGTATATCGCGACATAGAAGCGCCCAGGCGTCATGCTCGTTCACGTAACCCGTGTAGTTTAATGCAAACAGACGGATTCTACCGCAATACAACGGGTGGGACCGTTAGTACGAGTGGCAGTTGCGGTTAAATCCTGTAATCGGATATATGGGCTCACAGGCATATCGCGAGATAAAAGCGCCCAGGCGTCATGCTCGCGCACTTAACCCGTGTAGTTTGACGCAAGCAGTCGGATTCTACCGGAATACAACGTGTGGGACCGTTAGTACGAGTGGCAGTTGCGTTTAAATCCTGTAATCGGATATATGAGCTCCCAAGTATATCGCGAAATAGAAGCGCCCAGGCGTCATGCTCGCACACGTATCGAGTGTAGTTTGATGCAAACAGACGGAATCTACCGTAATAGAACGTGTGGGACCGCTTGTACGAGTGGCAGTTGCGTTTAAATCCTGTAATCGGATATATGGGCTCCCAGGCATATCGCTACATAGAAGCGCCCAGGCGTCATGCGAGCGCACGTAACCAGGGTAGTTTGATGCAAACAGTCGGATACTACCGTAACACAACCTGTGGGACCGCTAGTACGAGTGGCAGTTGCGCTTAAATCCTGTAATCGGATATATGAGCCCCCAAGTATATCGCGACATAGAAGCGCACAGGCGTCATGCTCGCGCACGTAACCCGTGTAGTTTGATGCAAGCAGTCGGATACTACCGTAACACAACCTGTGGGACCGCTAGTACGAGTGGCAGTTGCGTATAAAACCTGTAATCGGATATATGAGCCCCCAAGTATATCGCGACATAGAAGCGCACAGGCGTCATGCTCGCGCACGTAACCCGTGTAGTTTGATGCAAACAGTCGGATTCTATCGTAATACAACGTGTAGGACCGCTTGCACGAGTGGCAGTTGCGTTTACATCCTGTAATCGGATATATGAGCCCCCAAGTATATCGCGACATAGAAGCGCACAGGCGTCATGCTCGTGCACGTAACCCGTGTAGTTTGATGCAAACAGTCGGATTCTATCGTAATACAACGTGTAGGACCGCTTGTACGAGTGGCAGTTGCGTTTAAATCCTGTAATCGGATATATGAGCCCCCAAGTATATCGCGACATAGAAGCGCACAGGCGTCATGCTCGTGCACGTAACCCGTGTAGTTTGATGCAAACAGTCGGATTCTACCGCAATACAACGGGTGGGACCGTTAGTACGAGTAGCAGTTGCGTTTAAATCCTGTAATCGGATATATGGGCTCACAGGCATATCAAGAGATAAAAGCGCCCAGGCGTCATGCTCGCGCACTTAACCCGTGTAGTTTGACGCAAGCAGTCGGATTCTACCGGAATACAACGTGTGGGACCGTTAGTACGAGTGGCAGTTGCGTTTAAATCCTGTAATCGGATATATGAGCTCCCAAGTATATCGCGAAATAGAAGCGCCCAGGCGTCATGCTCGCACACGTATCGAGTGTAGTTTGATGCAAACAGACGGAATCTACCGTAATAGAACGTGTGGGACCGCTTGTACGAGTGGCAGTTGCGTTTAAATCCTGTAATCGGATATATGGGCTCCCAGGCATATCGCTACATAGAAGCGCACAGGCGTCATGCTCGCGCACGTAACCCGTGTAGTTTGATACAAACAGTCGGATACTACCGTAACACAACCTGTGGGACCGCTAGTACGAGTGGCAGTTGCGTATAAATCCTGTAATCGGATATATGGGCTCCCAGGCATATCGCGACATAGAAGCGCCCAGGCGTCATGCGCGCGCACGTAACCCGTGTAGTTTGATGCAAACAGTCGGATTCTATCGTAATACAACGTGTAGGACCGCTTGTACGAGTGGCAGTTGCGTTTAAATCCTGTAATCGGATATATGAGCCCCCAAGTATATCGCGACATAGAAGCGCACAGGCGTCATGCTCGTGCACGTAACCCGTGTAGTTTGATGCAAGCAGTCGGATTCTACCGTATTACAACGTGTGGGACCGCTTGTACGAGTGGCAGTTGCGCTTAAATCCTGTAATCGGATATATGAGCTCCCAAGTATATCGCGACATAGAAGCGCCCAGGCGTCATGCTCGTTCACGTAACCCGTGTAGTTTAATGCAAACAGACGGATTCTACCGCAATACAACGGGTGGGACCGTTAGTACGAGTGGCAGTTGCGTTTAAATCCTGTAATCGGATATATGGGCTCACAGGCATATCGCGAGATAAAAGCGCCCAGGCGTCATGCTCGCGCACTTAACCCGTGTAGTTTGACGCAAGCAGTCGGATTCTACCGGAATACAACGTGTGGGACCGTTAGTACGAGTGGCAGTTGCGTTTAAATCCTGTAATCGGATATATGAGCTCCCAAGTATATCGCGAAATAGAAGCGCCCAGGCGTCATGCTCGCACACGTATCGAGTGTAGTTTGATGCAAACAGACGGAATCTACCGTAATAGAACGTGTGGGACCGCTTGTACGAGTGGCAGTTGCGTTTAAATCCTGTAATCGGATATATGGGCTCCCAGGCATATCGCTACATAGAAGCGCCCAGGCGTCATGCGAGCGCACGTAACCAGGGTAGTTTGATGCAAACAGTCGGATACTACCGTAACACAACCTGTGGGACCGCTAGTACGAGTGGCAGTTGCGCTTAAATCCTGTAATCGGATATATGAGCCCCCAAGTATATCGCGACATAGAAGCGCACAGGCGTCATGCTCGCGCACGTAACCCGTGTAGTTTGATGCAAGCAGTCGGATACTACCGTAACACAACCTGTGGGACCGCTAGTACGAGTGGCAGTTGCGTATAAATCCTGTAATCGGATATATGAGCCCCCAAGTATATCGCGACATAGAAGCGCACAGGCGTCATGCTCGCGCACGTAACCCGTGTAGTTTGATGCAAACAGTCGGATTCTATCGTAATACAACGTGTAGGACCGCTTGCACGAGTGGCAGTTGCGTTTACATCCTGTAATCGGATATATGAGCCCCCAAGTATATCGCGACATAGAAGCGCACAGGCGTCATGCTCGTGCACGTAACCCGTGTAGTTTGATGCAAACAGTCGGATTCTATCGTAATACAACGTGTAGGACCGCTTGTACGAGTGGCAGTTGCGTTTAAATCCTGTAATCGGATATATGAGCCCCCAAGTATATCGCGACATAGAAGCGCACAGGCGTCATGCTCGTGCACGTAACCCGTGTAGTTTGATGCAAACAGTCGGATTCTACCGCAATACAACGGGTGGGACCGTTAGTACGAGTAGCAGTTGCGTTTAAATCCTGTAATCGGATATATGGGCTCACAGGCATATCAAGAGATAAAAGCGCCCAGGCGTCATGCTCGCGCACTTAACCCGTGTAGTTTGACGCAAGCAGTCGGATTCTACCGGAATACAACGTGTGGGACCGTTAGTACGAGTGGCAGTTGCGTTTAAATCCTGTAATCGGATATATGAGCTCCCAAGTATATCGCGAAATAGAAGCGCCCAGGCGTCATGCTCGCGCACGTAACCCGTGTAGTTTGATACAAACAGTCGGATACTACCGTAACACAACCTGTGGGACCGCTAGTACGAGTGGCAGTTGCGTATAAATCCTGTAATCGGATATATGGGCTCCCAGGCATATCGCGACATAGAAGCGCCCAGGCGTCATGCGCGCGCACGTAACCCGTGTAGTTTGATGCAAACAGTCGGATTCTATCGTAATACAACGTGTAGGACCGCTTGTACGAGTGGCAGTTGCGTTTAAATCCTGTAATCGGATATATGAGCCCCCAAGTATATCGCGACATAGAAGCGCACAGGCGTCATGCTCGTGCACGTAACCCGTGTAGTTTGATGCAAACAGTCGGATTCTACCGTATTACAACGTGTGGGACCGCTTGTACGAGTGGCAGTTGCGCTTAAATCCTGTAATCGGATATATGAGCTCCCAAGTATATCGCGACATAGAAGCGCCCAGGCGTCATGCTCGTTCACGTAACCCGTGTAGTTTAATGCAAACAGACGGATTCTACCGCAATACAACGGGTGGGACCGTTAGTACGAGTGGCAGTTGCGTTTAAATCCTGTAATCGGATATATGGGCTCACAGGCATATCGCGAGATAAAAGCGCCCAGGCGTCATGCTCGCGCACTTAACCCGTGTAGTTTGACGCAAGCAGTCGGATTCTACCGGAATACAACGTGTGGGACCGTTAGTACGAGTGGCAGTTGCGTTTAAATCCTGTAATCGGATATATGAGCTCCCAAGTATATCGCGAAATAGAAGCGCCCAGGCGTCATGCTCGCACACGTATCGAGTGTAGTTTGATGCAAACAGACGGAATCTACCGTAATAGAACGTGTGGGACCGCTTGTACGAGTGGCAGTTGCGTTTAAATCCTGTAATCGGATATATGGGCTCCCAGGCATATCGCTACATAGAAGCGCCCAGGCGTCATGCGAGCGCACGTAACCAGGGTAGTTTGATGCAAACAGTCGGATACTACCGTAACACAACCTGTGGGACCGCTAGTACGAGTGGCAGTTGCGCTTAAATCCTGTAATCGGATATATGAGCCCCCAAGTATATCGCGACATAGAAGCGCACAGGCGTCATGCTCGCGCACGTAACCCGTGTAGTTTGATGCAAGCAGTCGGATACTACCGTAACACAACCTGTGGGACCGCTAGTACGAGTGGCAGTTGCGTATAAAACCTGTAATCGGATATATGAGCCCCCAAGTATATCGCGACATAGAAGCGCACAGGCGTCATGCTCGCGCACGTAACCCGTGTAGTTTGATGCAAACAGTCGGATTCTATCGTAATACAACGTGTAGGACCGCTTGCACGAGTGGCAGTTGCGTTTACATCCTGTAATCGGATATATGAGCCCCCAAGTATATCGCGACATAGAAGCGCACAGGCGTCATGCTCGTGCACGTAACCCGTGTAGTTTGATGCAAACAGTCGGATTCTATCGTAATACAACGTGTAGGACCGCTTGTACGAGTGGCAGTTGCGTTTAAATCCTGTAATCGGATATATGAGCCCCCAAGTATATCGCGACATAGAAGCGCACAGGCGTCATGCTCGTGCACGTAACCCGTGTAGTTTGATGCAAACAGTCGGATTCTACCGCAATACAACGGGTGGGACCGTTAGTACGAGTAGCAGTTGCGTTTAAATCCTGTAATCGGATATATGGGCTCACAGGCATATCAAGAGATAAAAGCGCCCAGGCGTCATGCTCGCGCACTTAACCCGTGTAGTTTGACGCAAGCAGTCGGATTCTACCGGAATACAACGTGTGGGACCGTTAGTACGAGTGGCAGTTGCGTTTAAATCCTGTAATCGGATATATGAGCTCCCAAGTATATCGCGAAATAGAAGCGCCCAGGCGTCATGCTCGCACACGTATCGAGTGTAGTTTGATGCAAACAGACGGAATCTACCGTAATAGAACGTGTGGGACCGCTTGTACGAGTGGCAGTTGCGTTTAAATCCTGTAATCGGATATATGGGCTCCCAGGCATATCGCTACATAGAAGCGCCCAGGCGTCATGCGAGCGCACGTAACCAGGGTAGTTTGATGCAAACAGTCGGATACTACCGTAACACAACCTGTGGGACCGCTAGTACGAGTGGCAGTTGCGCTTAAATCCTGTAATCGGATATATGAGCCCCCAAGTATATCGCGACATAGAAGCGCACAGGCGTCATGCTCGCGCACGTAACCCGTGTAGTTTGATGCAAGCAGTCGGATACTACCGTAACACAACCTGTGGGACCGCTAGTACGAGTGGCAGTTGCGTATAAATCCTGTAATCGGATATATGAGCCCCCAAGTATATCGCGACATAGAAGCGCACAGGCGTCATGCTCGCGCACGTAACCCGTGTAGTTTGATGCAAACAGTCGGATTCTATCGTAATACAACGTGTAGGACCGCTTGCACGAGTGGCAGTTGCGTTTACATCCTGTAATCGGATATATGAGCCCCCAAGTATATCGCGACATAGAAGCGCACAGGCGTCATGCTCGTGCACGTAACCCGTGTAGTTTGATGCAAACAGTCGGATTCTATCGTAATACAACGTGTAGGACCGCTTGTACGAGTGGCAGTTGCGTTTAAATCCTGTAATCGGATATATGAGCCCCCAAGTATATCGCGACATAGAAGCGCACAGGCGTCATGCTCGTGCACGTAACCCGTGTAGTTTGATGCAAACAGTCGGATTCTACCGCAATACAACTTGTGGGACCGTTGGTACGAGTAGCAGTTGCGTTTAAATCCTGTAATCGGATATATGGGCTCACAGGCATATCGCGAGATAAAAGCGCCCAGGCGTCATGCTCGCGCACTTAACCCGTGTAGTTTGACGCAAGCAGTCGGATTCTACCGGAATACAACGTGTGGGACCGTTAGTACGAGTGGCAGTTGCGTTTAAATCCTGTAATCGGATATATGAGCTCCCAAGTATATCGCGAAATAGAAGCGCCCAGGCGTCATGCTCGCACACGTATCGAGTGTAGTTTGATGCAAACAGACGGAATCTACCGTAATAGAACGTGTGGGACCGCTTGTACGAGTGGCAGTTGCGTTTAAATCCTGTAATCGGATATATGGGCTCCCAGGCATATCGCTACATAGAAGCGCCCAGGCGTCATGCGAGCGCACGTAACCAGGGTAGTTTGATGCAAACAGTCGGATACTACCGTAACACAACCTGTGGGACCGCTAGTACGAGTGGCAGTTGCGTATAAATCCTGTAATCGGATATATGGGCTCCCAGGCATATCGCTACATAGAAGCGCCCAGGCGTAATGCGCGCGCACGTAACCCGTGTAGTTTGATGCAAGCAGTCGGATTCTACCGTATTACAACGTGTGGGACCGCTAGTACGAGTGGCAGTTGCGCTTAAATCCTGTAATCGGATACATGGGTTCACAGGCATATCGCGACACAGAAGCGCCCAGGCGTCATGCTCGCGCACGTATTCAGTGTTGTTTGATACAAACAGTCGGATTCTAGCGCAATACAACGTGCGGGACCGTTTGTACGAGTGGCAGTTGCGTTTAAATCCTGTAATCGGATATATGGGCTCCCAGGCATATCGCGACATAGAAGCGCCCAGGCGTCATGCTCGCCCACGTATTCGGTGTTGTTTGATACAAACAGTCGGATTCTAGCGCAATACAACGTGCGGGACCGTTTGTACGAGTGGCAGTTGCGTTTAAATCCTGTAATCGGATATATGGGCTCCCAGGCATATCGCGACATAGAAGCGCCCAGGCGTAATGCGCGCGCACGTAACCCGTGTAGTATGATGCAAACAGTCGGATTCTATCGTAATACAACGTGTGGGACTGCTTGTACGAGTGGCAGTTGCGTTTATATCCTGTAATCGGATACATGAGCTCCCAAGTATATCGCGACGTAGAAGCGCCCAGGCGTCATGCTCGTTCACGTAACCCGTGTAGTTTAATGCAAACAGACGGATTCTACCGCAATACAACGTGTGGGACCGTTAGTACGAGTGGCAGTTGCGTTTAAATCCTGTAATCGGATATATGAGCCCCCAAGTATATCGCGACATAGAAGCGCACAGGCGTCATGCTCGCGCACGTAACCCGTGTAGTTTGATACAAACAGTCGGATACTACCGTAACACAACCTGTGGGACCGCTAGTACGAGTGGCAGTTGCGTATAAATCCTGTAATCGGATATATGGGCTCCCAGGCATATCGCGACATAGAAGCGCCCAGGCGTCATGCGCGCGCACGTAACCCGTGTAGTTTGATGCAAACAGTCGGATTCTATTGTAATACAACGTGTAGGACCGCTTGTACGAGTGGCAGTTGCGTTTAAATCCTGTAATCGGATATATGAGCCCCCAAGTATATCGCGACATAGAAGCGCACAGGCGTCATGCTCGTGCACGTAACCCGTGTAGTTTGATGCAAACAGTCGGATTCTATCGTAATACAACGTGTAGGACCGCTTGTACGAGTGGCAGTTGCGTTTAAATCCTGTAATCGGATATATGAGCCCCCAAGTATATCGCGACATAGAAGCGCACAGGCGTCATGCTCGTGCACGTAACCCGTGTAGTTTGATGCAAACAGTCGGATTCTACCGTATTACAACGTGTGGGACCGCTTGTACGAGTGGCAGTTGCGCTTAAATCCTGTAATCGGATATATGAGCTCCCAAGTATATCGCGACATAGAAGCGCCCAGGCGTCATGCTCGTTCACGTAACCCGTGTAGTTTAATGCAAACAGACGGATTCTACCGCAATACAACGGGTGGGACCGTTAGTACGAGTGGCAGTTGCGTTTAAATCCTGTAATCGGATATATGGGCTCACAGGCATATCGCGAGATAAAAGCGCCCAGGCGTCATGCTCGCGCACTTAACCCGTGTAGTTTGACGCAAGCAGTCGGATTCTACCGGAATACAACGTGTGGGACCGTTAGTACGAGTGGCAGTTGCGTTTAAATCCTGTAACCGGATATATGAGCTCCCAAGTATATCGCGAAATAGAAGCGCCCAGGCGTCATGCTCGCACACGTATCGAGTGTAGTTTGATGCAAGCAGACGGAATCTACCGTAATAGAACGTGTGGGACCGCTTGTACGAGTGGCAGTTGCGTTTAAATCCTGTAATCGGATATATGGGCTCCCAGGCATATCGCTACATAGAAGCGCCCAGGCGTCATGCGAGCGCACGTAACCCGTGTAGTTTGATGCAAACAGTCGGATACTACCGTAACACAACCTGTGGGACCGCTAGTACGAGTGGCAGTTGCGTATAAATCCTGTAATCGGATATATGGGCTCCCAGGCATATCGCTACATAGAAGCGCCCAGGCATAATGCGCGCGCACGTAACCCGTGTAGTTTGATGCAAGCAGTCGGATTCTACCGTATTACAACGTGTGGGACCGCTTGTACGAGTGGCAGTTGCGCTTAAATCCTGTAATCGGATATATGAGCTCCCAAGTATATCGCGACGTAGAAGCGCCCAGGCGTAATGCGCGCGCACGTAACCCGTGTAGTATGATGCAAACAGTCGGATTCTATCGTAATACAACGTGTGGGACTGCTTGTACGAGTGGCAGTTGCGCTTAAATCCTGTAATCGGATATATGAGCCCCCAAGTATATCGCGACATAGAAGCGAACAGGCGTCATGCTCGCGCACGTAACCCATGTAGTTTGATGCAAGCAGTCGGATACTACCGTAACACAAACTGTGGGACCGCTAGTACGAGTGGCAGTTGCGTATAAATCCTGTAATCGGATATATGGGCTCCCAGGCATATCGCGACATAGAAGCGCCCAGGCGTCATGCGCGTGCACGTAACCCGTGTAGTTTGATGCAAACAGTCGGATTCTATCGTAATACAACGTGCGGGACCGTTTGTACGAGTGGCAGTTGCGTTTAAATCCTGTAATCGGATATATGGGCTCCCAGGCATATCGCGACATAGAAGCGCCCAGGCGTCATGCGCGTGCACGTAACCCGTGTAGTTTGATGCAAACAGTCGGATTCTATCGTAATACAACGTGCGGGACCGTTTGTACGAGTGGCAGTTGCGTTTAAATCCTGTAATCGGATATATGGGCTCCCAGGCATATCGCGACATAGAAGCGCCCAGGCGTCATGCTCGTTCACGTAACCCGTGTAGTTTAATGCAAACAGACGGATTCTACCGCAATACAACGGGTGGGACCGTTAGTACGAGTGGCAGTTGCGTTTAAATCCTGTAATCGGATATATGGGCTCACAGGCATATCGCGAGATAAAAGTGCCCAGGCGTCATGCTCGCGCACTTAACCCGTGTAGTTTGACGCAAGCAGTCGGATTCTACCGGAATACAACGTGTGGGACCGTTAGTACGAGTGGCAGTTGCGTTTAAATCCTGTAATCGGATATATGAGCTCCCAAGTATATCGCGAAATAGAAGCGCCCAGGCGTCATGCTCGCACACGTATCGAGTGTAGTTTGATGCAAGCAGACGGAATCTACCGTAATAGAACGTGTGGGACCGCTTGTACGAGTGGCAGTTGCGTTTAAATCCTGTAATCGGATATATGGGCTCCCAGGCATATCGCTACATAGAAGCGCCCAGGCGTCATGCGAGCGCACGTAACCCGTGTAGTTTGATGCAAACAGTCGGATACTACCGTAACACAACCTGTGGGACCGCTAGTACGTGTGGCAGTTGCGTATAAATCCTGTAATCGGATATATGGGCTCCCAGGCATATCGCTACATAGAAGCGCCCAGGCATAATGCGCGCGCACGTAACCCGTGTAGTTTGATGCAAGCAGTCGGATTCTACCGTATTACAACGTGTGGGACCGCTTGTACGAGTGGCAGTTGCGCTTAAATCCTGTAATCGGATATATGAGCTCCCAAGTATATCGCGACGTAGAAGCGCCCAGGCGTAATGCGCGCGCACGTAACCCGTGTAGTATGATGCAAACAGTCGGATTCTATCGTAATACAACGTGTGGGACTGCTTGTACGAGTGGCAGTTGCGCTTAAATCCTGTAATCGGATATATGAGCCCCCAAGTATATCGCGACATAGAAGCGAACAGGCGTCATGCTCGCGCACGTAACCCGTGTAGTTTGATGCAAGCAGTCGGATACTACCGTAACACAACCTGTGGGACCGCTAGTACGAGTGGCAGTTGCGTATAAATCCTGTAATCGGATATATGGGCTCCCAGGCATATCGCGACATAGAAGCGCCCAGGCGTCATGCGCGTGCACGTAACCCGTGTAGTTTGATGCAAACAGTCGGATTCTATCGTAATACAACGTGCGGGACCGTTTGTACGAGTGGCAGTTGCGTTTAAATCCTGTAATCGGATATATGGGCTCCCAGGCATATCGCGACATAGAAGCGCCCAGGCGTCATGCTCGCACACGTATCGAGTGTAGTTTGATGCAAGCAGACGGAATCTACCGTAATAGAACGTGTGGGACCGCTTGTACGAGTGGCAGTTGCGTTTAAATCCTGTAATCGGATATATGGGCTCCCAGGCATATCGCTACATAGAAGCGCCCAGGCGTCATGCGAGCGCACGTAACCCGTGTAGTTTGATGCAAACAGTCGGATACTACCGTAACACAACCTGTGGGACCGCTAGTACGAGTGGCAGTTGCGTATAAATCCTGTAATCGGATATATGGGCTCCCAGGCATATCGCTACATAGAAGCGCCCAGGCATAATGCGCGCGCACGTAACCCGTGTAGTTTGATGCAAGCAGTCGGATTCTACCGTATTACAACGTGTGGGACCGCTTGTACGAGTGGCAGTTGCGCTTAAATCCTGTAATCGGATATATGAGCTCCCAAGTATATCGCGACGTAGAAGCGCCCAGGCGTAATGCGCGCGCACGTAACCCGTGTAGTATGATGCAAACAGTCGGATTCTATCGTAATACAACGTGTGGGACTGCTTGTACGAGTGGCAGTTGCGCTTAAATCCTGTAATCGGATATATGAGCCCCCAAGTAGATCGCGACATAGAAGCGAACAGGCGTCATGCTCGCGCACGTAACCCATGTAGTTTGATGCAAGCAGTCGGATACTACCGTAACACAAACTGTGGGACCGCTAGTACGAGTGGCAGTTGCGTATAAATCCTGTAATCGGATATATGGGCTCCCAGGCATATCGCGACATAGAAGCGCCCAGGCGTCATGCGCGTGCACGTAACCCGTGTAGTTTGATGCAAACAGTCGGATTCTATCGTAATACAACGTGCGGGACCGTTTGTACGAGTGGCAGTTGCGTTTAAATCCTGTAATCGGATATATGGGCTCCCAGGCATATCGCGACATAGAAGCGCCCAGGCGTCATGCGCGTGCACGTAACCCGTGTAGTTTGATGCAAACAGTCGGATTCTATCGTAATACAACGTGCGGGACCGTTTGTACGAGTGGCAGTTGCGTTTAAATCCTGTAATCGGATATATGGGCTCCCAGGCATATCGCGACATAGAAGCGCCCAGGCGTCATGCTCGTTCACGTAACCCGTGTAGTTTGACGCAAGCAGTCGGATTCTACCGGAATACAACGTGTGGGACCGTTAGTACGAGTGGCAGTTGCGTTTAAATCCTGTAATCGGATATATGAGCTCCCAAGTATATCGCGAAATAGAAGCGCCCAGGCGTCATGCTCGCACACGTATCGAGTGTAGTTTGATGCAAGCAGACGGAATCTACCGTAATAGAACGTGTGGGACCGCTTGTACGAGTGGCAGTTGCGTTTAAATCCTGTAATCGGATATATGGGCTCCCAGGCATATCGCTACATAGAAGCGCCCAGGCGTCATGCGAGCGCACGTAACCCGTGTAGTTTGATGCAAACAGTCGGATACTACCGTAACACAACCTGTGGGACCGCTAGTACGTGTGGCAGTTGCGTATAAATCCTGTAATCGGATATATGGGCTCCCAGGCATATCGCTACATAGAAGCGCCCAGGCATAATGCGCGCGCACGTAACCCGTGTAGTTTGATGCAAGCAGTCGGATTCTACCGTATTACAACGTGTGGGACCGCTTGTACGAGTGGCAGTTGCGCTTAAATCCTGTAATCGGATATATGAGCTCCCAAGTATATCGCGACGTAGAAGCGCCCAGGCGTAATGCGCGCGCACGTAACCCGTGTAGTATGATGCAAACAGTCGGATTCTATCGTAATACAACGTGTGGGACTGCTTGTACGAGTGGCAGTTGCGCTTAAATCCTGTAATCGGATATATGAGCCCCCAAGTATATCGCGACATAGAAGCGAACAGGCGTCATGCTCGCGCACGTAACCCGTGTAGTTTGATGCAAGCAGTCGGATACTACCGTAACACAACCTGTGGGACCGCTAGTACGAGTGGCAGTTGCGTATAAATCCTGTAATCGGATATATGGGCTCCCAGGCATATCGCGACATAGAAGCGCCCAGGCGTCATGCGCGTGCACGTAACCCGTGTAGTTTGATGCAAACAGTCGGATTCTATCGTAATACAACGTGCGGGACCGTTTGTACGAGTGGCAGTTGCGTTTAAATCCTGTAATCGGATATATGGGCTCCCAGGCATATCGCGACATAGAAGCGCCCAGGCGTCATGCTCGCATACGTAACCCGTGTAGTTTGATGCAAACAGTCGGATTCTATCGTAATACAACGTGTAGGACCGCTTGCACGAGTGGCAGTTGCGTTTACATCCTGTAATCGGATATATGAGCCCCCAAGTATATCGCGACATAGAAGCGCACAGGCGTCATGCTCGTGCACGTAACCCGTGTAGTTTGATGCAAACAGTCGGATTCTATCGTAATACAACGTGTAGGACCGCTTGTACGAGTGGCAGTTGCGTTTAAATCCTGTAATCGGATATATGAGCCCCCAAGTATATCGCGACATAGAACCGCACAGGCGTCATGCTCGCGCACGTAACCCGTGTAGTTTGATGCAAACAGTCAGATTCTACCGTATTACAACGTGTGGGACCGCTTGTACGAGTGGCAGTTGCGCTTAAATCCTGTAATCGGATATATGAGCCCCCAAGTATATCGCGACATAGAAGCGCACAGGCGTCATGCTCGCGCACGTAACCCGTGTAGTTTGATGCAAGCAGTCGGATACTACCGTAACACAACCTGTGGGACCGCTAGTACGAGTGGCAGTTGCGTATAAATCCTGTAATCGGATATATGGGCTCCCAGGCATATCGCGACATAGAAGCGCCCAGGCGTCATGCGCGTGCACGTAACCCGTGTAGTTTGATGCAAACAGTCGTATTCTATCGTAATACAACGTGTAGGACCGCTTGTACGAGTGGCAGTTGCGTTTAAATCCTATAATCGGATATATGAGCCCCCAAGTATATCGCGACATAGAACCGCACAGGCGTCATGCTCGCGAACGTAACCCGTGTAGTTTGATGCAAACAGTCAGATTCTACCCTATTACAACGTGTGGGACCGCTTGTACGAGTGGCAGTTGCGCTTAAATCCTGTAATCGGATATATGAGCCCCCAAGTATATCGCGACATAGAAGCGCACAGGCGTCATGCTCGCGCACGTAACCCGTGTAGTTTGATACAAACAGTCGGATACTACCGTAACACAACCTGTGGGACCGCTAGTACGAGTGGCAGTTGCGTATAAATCCTGTAATCGGATATATGGGCTCCCAGGCATATCGCGACATAGAAGCGCCCAGGCGTCATGCGCGCGCACGTAATCCGTGTAGTTTGATGCAAACAGTCGGATTCTATCGTAATACAACGTGTAGGACCGCTTGTACGAGTGGCAGTTGCGTTTAAATCCTGTAATCGGATATATGAGCCCCCAAGTATATCGCGACATAGAAGCGCACAGGCGTCATGCTCGTGCACGTAACCCGTGTAGTTTGATGCAAACAGTCGGATTCTACCGTATTACAACGTGTGGGACCGCTTGTACGAGTGGCAGTTGCGCTTAAATCCTGTAATCGGATATATGAGCTCCCAAGTATATCGCGACGTAGAAGCGCCCAGGCGTAATGCGCGCGCACGTAACCCGTGTAGTATGATGCAAACAGTCGGATTCTATCGTAATACAACGTGTGGGACTGCTTGTACGAGTGGCAGTTGCGCTTAAATCCTGTAATCGGATATATGAGCCCCCAAGTAGATCGCGACATAGAAGCGAACAGGCGTCATGCTCGCGCACGTAACCCATGTAGTTTGATGCAAGCAGTCGGATACTACCGTAACACAAACTGTGGGACCGCTAGTACGAGTGGCAGTTGCGTATAAATCCTGTAATCGGATATATGGGCTCCCAGGCATATCGCGACATAGAAGCGCCCAGGCGTCATGCGCGTGCACGTAACCCGTGTAGTTTGATGCAAACAGTCGGATTCTATCGTAATACAACGTGCGGGACCGTTTGTACGAGTGGCAGTTGCGTTTAAATCCTGTAATCGGATATATGGGCTCCCAGGCATATCGCGACATAGAAGCGCCCAGGCGTCATGCGCGTGCACGTAACCCGTGTAGTTTGATGCAAACAGTCGGATTCTATCGTAATACAACGTGCGGGACCGTTTGTACGAGTGGCAGTTGCGTTTAAATCCTGTAATCGGATATATGAGCCCCCAAGTATATCGCGACATAGAAGCGCACAGGCGTCATGCTCGTGCACGTAACCCGTGTAGTTTGATGCAAACAGTCGGATTCTACCGTATTACAACGTGTGGGACCGCTTGTACGAGTGGCAGTTGCGCTTAAATCCTGTAATCGGATATATGAGCTCCCAAGTATATCGCGACGTAGAAGCGCCCAGGCGTAATGCGCGCGCACGTAACCCGTGTAGTATGATGCAAACAGTCGGATTCTATCGTAATACAACGTGTGGGACTGCTTGTACGAGTGGCAGTTGCGCTTAAATCCTGTAATCGGATATATGAGCCCCCAAGTAGATCGCGACATAGAAGCGAACAGGCGTCATGCTCGCGCACGTAACCCATGTAGTTTGATGCAAGCAGTCGGATACTACCGTAACACAAACTGTGGGACCGCTAGTACGAGTGGCAGTTGCGTATAAATCCTGTAATCGGATATATGGGCTCCCAGGCATATCGCGACATAGAAGCGCCCAGGCGTCATGCGCGTGCACGTAACCCGTGTAGTTTGATGCAAACAGTCGGATTCTATCGTAATACAACGTGCGGGACCGTTTGTACGAGTGGCAGTTGCGTTTAAATCCTGTAATCGGATATATGGGCTCCCAGGCATATCGCGACATAGAAGCGCCCAGGCGTCATGCGCGTGCACGTAACCCGTGTAGTTTGATGCAAACAGTCGGATTCTATCGTAATACAACGTGCGGGACCGTTTGTACGAGTGGCAGTTGCGTTTAAATCCTGTAATCGGATATATGGGCTCCCAGGCATATCGCGACATAGAAGCGCCCAGGCGTCATGCTCGTTCACGTAACCCGTGTAGTTTAATGCAAACAGACGGATTCTACCGCAATACAACGGGTGGGACCGTTAGTACGAGTGGCAGTTGCGTTTAAATCCTGTAATCGGATATATGGGCTCACAGGCATATCGCGAGATAAAAGCGCCCAGGCGTCATGCTCGCGCACTTAACCCGTGTAGTTTGACGCAAGCAGTCGGATTCTACCGGAATACAACGTGTGGGACCGTTAGTACGAGTGGCAGTTGCGTTTAAATCCTGTAATCGGATATATGAGCTCCCAAGTATATCGCGAAATAGAAGCGCCCAGGCGTCATGCTCGCACACGTATCGAGTGTAGTTTGATGCAAGCAGACGGAATCTACCGTAATAGAACGTGTGGGACCGCTTGTACGAGTGGCAGTTGCGTTTAAATCCTGTAATCGGATATATGGGCTCCCAGGCATATCGCTACATAGAAGCGCCCAGGCGTCATGCGAGCGCACGTAACCCGTGTAGTTTGATGCAAACAGTCGGATACTACCGTAACACAACCTGTGGGACCGCTAGTACGTGTGGCAGTTGCGTATAAATCCTGTAATCGGATATATGGGCTCCCAGGCATATCGCTACATAGAAGCGCCCAGGCATAATGCGCGCGCACGTAACCCGTGTAGTTTGATGCAAGCAGTCGGATTCTACCGTATTACAACGTGTGGGACCGCTTGTACGAGTGGCAGTTGCGCTTAAATCCTGTAATCGGATATATGAGCTCCCAAGTATATCGCGACGTAGAAGCGCCCAGGCGTAATGCGCGCGCACGTAACCCGTGTAGTATGATGCAAACAGTCGGATTCTATCGTAATACAACGTGTGGGACTGCTTGTACGAGTGGCAGTTGCGCTTAAATCCTGTAATCGGATATATGAGCCCCCAAGTATATCGCGACATAGAAGCGAACAGGCGTCATGCTCGCGCACGTAACCCGTGTAGTTTGATGCAAGCAGTCGGATACTACCGTAACACAACCTGTGGGACCGCTAGTACGAGTGGCAGTTGCGTATAAATCCTGTAATCGGATATATGGGCTCCCAGGCATATCGCGACATAGAAGCGCCCAGGCGTCATGCGCGTGCACGTAACCCGTGTAGTTTGATGCAAACAGTCGGATTCTATCGTAATACAACGTGCGGGACCGTTTGTACGAGTGGCAGTTGCGTTTAAATCCTGTAATCGGATATATGGGCTCCCAGGCATATCGCGACATAGAAGCGCCCAGGCGTCATGCTCGCATACGTAACCCGTGTAGTTTGATGCAAACAGTCGGATTCTATCGTAATACAACGTGTAGGACCGCTTGCACGAGTGGCAGTTGCGTTTACATCCTGTAATCGGATATATGAGCCCCCAAGTATATCGCGACATAGAAGCGCACAGGCGTCATGCTCGTGCACGTAACCCGTGTAGTTTGATGCAAACAGTCGGATTCTATCGTAATACAACGTGTAGGACCGCTTGTACGAGTGGCAGTTGCGTTTAAATCCTGTAATCGGATATATGAGCCCCCAAGTATATCGCGACATAGAACCGCACAGGCGTCATGCTCGCGCACGTAACCCGTGTAGTTTGATGCAAACAGTCAGATTCTACCGTATTACAACGTGTGGGACCGCTTGTACGAGTGGCAGTTGCGCTTAAATCCTGTAATCGGATATATGAGCCCCCAAGTATATCGCGACATAGAAGCGCACAGGCGTCATGCTCGCGCACGTAACCCGTGTAGTTTGATGCAAGCAGTCGGATACTACCGTAACACAACCTGTGGGACCGCTAGTACGAGTGGCAGTTGCGTATAAATCCTGTAATCGGATATATGGGCTCCCAGGCATATCGCGACATAGAAGCGCCCAGGCGTCATGCGCGTGCACGTAACCCGTGTAGTTTGATGCAAACAGTCGTATTCTATCGTAATACAACGTGTAGGACCGCTTGTACGAGTGGCAGTTGCGTTTAAATCCTATAATCGGATATATGAGCCCCCAAGTATATCGCGACATAGAACCGCACAGGCGTCATGCTCGCGAACGTAACCCGTGTAGTTTGATGCAAACAGTCAGATTCTACCCTATTACAACGTGTGGGACCGCTTGTACGAGTGGCAGTTGCGCTTAAATCCTGTAATCGGATATATGAGCCCCCAAGTATATCGCGACATAGAAGCGCACAGGCGTCATGCTCGCGCACGTAACCCGTGTAGTTTGATACAAACAGTCGGATACTACCGTAACACAACCTGTGGGACCGCTAGTACGAGTGGCAGTTGCGTATAAATCCTGTAATCGGATATATGGGCTCCCAGGCATATCGCGACATAGAAGCGCCCAGGCGTCATGCGCGCGCACGTAATCCGTGTAGTTTGATGCAAACAGTCGGATTCTATCGTAATACAACGTGTAGGACCGCTTGTACGAGTGGCAGTTGCGTTTAAATCCTGTAATCGGATATATGAGCCCCCAAGTATATCGCGACATAGAAGCGCACAGGCGTCATGCTCGTGCACGTAACCCGTGTAGTTTGATGCAAACAGTCGGATTCTACCGTATTACAACGTGTGGGACCGCTTGTACGAGTGGCAGTTGCGCTTAAATCCTGTAATCGGATATATGAGCTCCCAAGTATATCGCGACATAGAAGCGCCCAGGCGTCATGCTCGTTCACGTAACCCGTGTAGTTTAATGCAAACAGACGGATTCTACCGCAATACAACGGGTGGGACCGTTAGTACGAGTGGCAGTTGCGTTTAAATCCTGTAATCGGATATATGGGCTCACAGGCATATCGCGAGATAAAAGCGCCCAGGCGTCATGCTCGCGCACTTAACCCGTGTAGTTTGACGCAAGCAGTCGGATTCTACCGGAATACAACGTGTGGGACCGTTAGTACGAGTGGCAGTTGCGCTTAAATCCTGTAATCGGATATATGAGCCCCCAAGTATATCGCGACATAGAAGCGCACAGGCGTCATGCTCGCGCACGTAACCCGTGTAGTTTGATGCAAGCAGTCGGATACTACCGTAACACAACCTGTGGGACCGCTAGTACGAGTGGCAGTTGCGTATAAATCCTGTAATCGGATATATGGGCTCCCAGGCATATCGCGACATAGAAGCGCCCAGGCGTAATGCGCGCGCACGTAACCCGTGTAGTATGATGCAAACAGACGGATTCTACCGCAATACAACTTGTGGGACCGTTAGTACGAGTGGCAGTTGCGTTTAAATCCTGTAATCGGATATATGAGCCCCCAAGTATATCGCGACATAGAACCGCACAGGCGTCATGCTCGCGCACGTAACCCGTGTAGTTTGATGCAAACAGTCAGATTCTACCGTATTACAATGTGTGGGACCGCTTGTACGAGTGGCAGTTGCGCTTAAATCCTGTAATCGGATATATGAGCTCCCAAGTATATCGCGACGTAGAAGCGCCCAGGCGTCATGCTCGTTCACGTAACCCGTGTAGTTTAATGCAAACAGACGGATTCTATCGTAATACAACGTGTGGGACCGTTAGTACGAGTGGCAGTTGCGTTTAAATCCTGTAATCGGATATATAGGCTCCCAGGCATATCGCGACATAGAAGCGCCCAGGCGTAATGCGCGCGCACGTAACCCGTGTAGTATGATGCAAACAGACGGATTCTACCGCAATACAACTTGTGGGACCGTTAGTACGAGTGGCAGTTGCGTTTAAATCCTGTAATCGGATATATGAGCCCCCAAGTATATCGCGACATAGAACCGCACAGGCGTCATGCTCGCGCACGTAACCCGTGTAGTTTGATGCAAACAGTCAGATTCTACCGTATTACAATGTGTGGGACCGCTTGTACGAGTGGCAGTTGCGCTTAAATCCTGTAATCGGATATATGAGCCCCCAAGTATATCGCGACATAGAAGCGCACAGGCGTCATGCTCGCGCACGTAACCCGTGTAGTTTGATGCAAGCAGTCGGATACTACCGTAACACAACCTGTGGGACCGCTAGTACGAGTGGCAGTTGCGTATAAATCCTGTAATCGGATATATGGGCTCCCAGGCATATCGCGACATAGAAGCGCCCAGGCGTCATGCGCGTGCACGTAACCCGTGTAGTTTGATGCAAACAGTCGGATTCTATCGTAATACAACGTGCGGGACCGTTTGTACGAGTGGCAGTTGCGTTTAAATCCTGTAATCGGATATATGGGCTCCCAGGCATATCGCGACATAGAAGCGCCCAGGCGTAATGCGCGCGCACGTAACCCGTGTAGTATGATGCAAACAGTCGGATTCTACCGTATTACACGTGTGAGACCGTTCGTACGCGTGGCAGTAGCGTTTAAATCCTGTAATCGGATACATGGGTTCACAGGCATATCGCGACACAGAAGCGCCCAGGCGTCATGCTCGCGCACGTATTCAGTGTTGTTTGATACAAACAGTCGGATACTACCGTAACACAACCTGTGGGACCGCTAGTACGAGTGGCAGTTGCGTATAAATCCTGTAATCGGATATATGGGCTCCCAGGCATATCGCGACAGAGAAGCGCCCAGGCGTCATGCGCGCGCACGTAACCCGTGTAGTTTGATGCAAACAGTCGGATTCTAGCGCAATGCAACGTGCGGGACCGTTTGTACGAGTGGCAGTTGCGTTCAAATCCTGTAATCGGATATATGGGCTCCCAGGCATATCGCGACATAGAAGCGCCCAGGCGTCATGCGCGTGCACGTAACCCGTGTAGTTTGATGCAAACAGTCGGATTCTATCGTAATACAACGTGCGGGACCGTTTGTACGAGTGGCAGTTGCGTTTAAATCCTGTAATCGGAAATATGGGCTCCCAGGCATATCGCGACATAGAAGCGCCCAGGCGTCATGCGCGCGCACGTAACCCGTGTAGTTTGATGCAAACAGTCGGATTCTATCGTAATACAACGTGTAGGACCGCTTGTACGAGTGGCAGTTGCGTTTAAATCCTGTAATCGGATATATGGGCTCACAGGCATATCGCGAGATAAAAGCGCCCAGGCGTCATGCTCGCGCACTTAACCCGTGTAGTTTGACGCAAGCAGTCGGATTCTACCGGAATACAACGTGTGGGACCGTTAGTACGAGTGGCAGTTGCGTTTAAATCCTGTAATCGGATATATGAGCTCCCAAGTATATCGCGAAATAGAAGCGCCCAGGCGTCATGCTCGCACACGTATCGAGTGTAGTTTGATGCAAACAGACGGAATCTACCGTAATAGAACGTGTGGGACCGCTTGTACGAGTGGCAGTTGCGTTTAAATCCTGTAATCGGATATATGGGCTCCCAGGCATATCGCTACATAGAAGCGCCCAGGCGTCATGCGAGCGCACGTAACCAGGGTAGTTTGATGCAAACAGTCGGATACTACCGTAACACAACCTGTGGGACCGCTAGTACGAGTGGCAGTTGCGTATAAATCCTGTAATCGGATATATGAGCCCCCAAGTATATCGCGACATAGAAGCGCACAGGCGTCATGCTCGCGCACGTAACCCGTGTAGTTTGATGCAAACAGACGGATTCTACCGTAATACAACGTGTAGTTCCGCTTGTACGAGCGGCAGTTGCGTTTAAATCCTGTAATCGGACATATGAGCTCCCAAGTATATCGCGACATAGAAGCGCCCAGGCGTCATGCTCGCATACGTAACCCGTGTAGTTTGATGCAAGCAGACGGAATCTACCGTAATAGAACGTGTGGGACCGCTTGTACGAGTGGCAGTTGCGTTTAAATCCTGTAATCGGATATATGGGCTCCCAGGCATATCGCTACATAGAAGCGCCCAGGCGTCATGCGAGCGCACGTAACCCGTGTAGTTTGATGCAAACAGTCGGATACTACCGTAACACAACCTGTGGGACCGCTAGTACGAGTGGCAGTTGCGTATAAATCCTGTAATCGGATATATGGGCTCCCAGGCATATCGCTACATAGAAGCGCCCAGGCATAATGCGCGCGCACGTAACCCGTGTAGTTTGATGCAAGCAGTCGGATTCTACCGTATTACAACGTGTGGGACCGCTTGTACGAGTGGCAGTTGCGCTTAAATCCTGTAATCGGATATATGAGCTCCCAAGTATATCGCGACGTAGAAGCGCCCAGGCGTAATGCGCGCGCACGTAACCCGTGTAGTATGATGCAAACAGTCGGATTCTATCGTAATACAACGTGTGGGACTGCTTGTACGAGTGGCAGTTGCGCTTAAATCCTGTAATCGGATATATGAGCCCCCAAGTATATCGCGACATAGAAGCGAACAGGCGTCATGCTCGCGCACGTAACCCGTGTAGTTTGATGCAAGCAGTCGGATACTACCGTAACACAACCTGTGGGACCGCTAGAACGAGTGGCAGTTGCGTATAAATCCTGTAATCGGATATATGGGCTCCCAGGCATATCGCGACATAGAAGCGCCCAGGCGTCATGCGCGTGCACGTAACCCGTGTAGTTTGATGCAAACAGTCGGATTCTATCGTAATACAACGTGCGGGACCGTTTGTACGAGTGGCAGTTGCGTTTAAATCCTGTAATCGGATATATGGGCTCCCAGGCATATCGCGACATAGAAGCGCCCAGGCGTCATGCTCGCATACGTAACCCGTGTAGTTTGATGCAAACAGTCGGATTCTATCGTAATACAACGTGTAGGACCGCTTGCACGAGTGGCAGTTGCGTTTACATCCTGTAATCGGATATATGAGCCCCCAAGTATATCGCGACATAGAAGCGCACAGGCGTCATGCTCGTGCACGTAACCCGTGTAGTTTGATGCAAACAGTCGGATTCTATCGTAATACAACGTGTGGGACCGTTAGTACGAGTGGCAGTTGCGTTTAAATCCTGTAATCGGATATATGGGCTCACAGGCATATCGCGAGATAAAAGCGCCCAGGCGTCATGCTCGCGCACTTAACCCGTGTAGTTTGACGCAAGCAGTCGGATTCTACCGGAATACAACGTGTGGGACCGTTAGTACGAGTGGCAGTTGCGTTTAAATCCTGTAATCGGATATATGAGCTCCCAAGTATATCGCGAAATAGAAGCGCCCAGGCGTCATGCTCGCACACGTATCGAGTGTAGTTTGATGCAAACAGACGGAATCTACCGTAATAGAACGTGTGGGACCGCTTGTACGAGTGGCAGTTGCGTTTAAATCCTGTAATCGGATATATGGGCTCCCAGGCATATCGCTACATAGAAGCGCCCAGGCGTCATGCGAGCGCACGTAACCAGGGTAGTTTGATGCAAACAGTCGGATACTACCGTAACACAACCTGTGGGACCGCTAGTACGAGTGGCAGTTGCGCTTAAATCCTGTAATCGGATATATGAGCCCCCAAGTATATCGCGACATAGAAGCGCACAGGCGTCATGCTCGCGCACGTAACCCGTGTAGTTTGATGCAAGCAGTCGGATACTACCGTAACACAACCTGTGGGACCGCTAGTACGAGTGGCAGTTGCGTATAAATCCTGTAATCGGATATATGAGCCCCCAAGTATATCGCGACATAGAAGCGCACAGGCGTCATGCTCGCGCACGTAACCCGTGTAGTTTGATGCAAACAGACGGATTCTACCGTAATACAACGTGTAGTTCCGCTTGTACGAGCGGCAGTTGCGTATAAATCCTGTAATCGGATATATGGGCTCCCAGGCATATCGCGACATAGAAGCGCCCAGGCGTCATGCGCGTGCACGTAACCCGTGTAGTTTGATGCAAACAGTCGGATTCTATCGTAATACAACGTGCGGGACCGTTTGTACGAGTGGCAGTTGCGTTTAAATCCTGTAATCGGATATATGGGCTCCCAGGCATATCGCGACATAGAAGCGCCCAGGCGTCATGCTCGCATACGTAACCCGTGTAGTTTGATGCAAACAGTCGGATTCTATCGTAATACAACGTGTAGGACCGCTTGCACGAGTGGCAGTTGCGTTTACATCCTGTAATCGGATATATGAGCCCCCAAGTATATCGCGACATAGAAGCGCACAGGCGTCATGCTCGTGCACGTAACCCGTGTAGTTTGATGCAAACAGTCGGATTCTATCGTAATACAACGTGTGGGACCGTTAGTACGAGTGGCAGTTGCGTTTAAATCCTGTAATCGGATATATAGGCTCCCAGGCATATCGCGACATAGAAGCGCCCAGGCGTAATGCGCGCGCACGTAACCCGTGTAGTATGATGCAAACAGACGGATTCTACCGCAATACAACTTGTGGGACCGTTAGTACGAGTGGCAGTTGCGTTTAAATCCTGTAATCGGATATATGAGCCCCCAAGTATATCGCGACATAGAACCGCACAGGCGTCATGCTCGCGCACGTAACCCGTGTAGTTTGATGCAAACAGTCAGATTCTACCGTATTACAATGTGTGGGACCGCTTGTACGAGTGGCAGTTGCGCTTAAATCCTGTAATCGGATATATGAGCCCCCAAGTATATCGCGACATAGAAGCGCACAGGCGTCATGCTCGCGCACGTAACCCGTGTAGTTTGATGCAAGCAGTCGGATACTACCGTAACACAACCTGTGGGACCGCTAGTACGAGTGGCAGTTGCGTATAAATCCTGTAATCGGATATATGGGCTCCCAGGCATATCGCGACATAGAAGCGCCCAGGCGTCATGCGCGTGCACGTAACCCGTGTAGTTTGATGCAAACAGTCGGATTCTATCGTAATACAACGTGCGGGACCGTTTGTACGAGTGGCAGTTGCGTTTAAATCCTGTAATCGGATATATGGGCTCCCAGGCATATCGCGACATAGAAGCGCCCAGGCGTAATGCGCGCGCACGTAACCCGTGTAGTATGATGCAAACAGTCGGATTCTACCGTATTACACGTGTGAGACCGTTCGTACGCGTGGCAGTAGCGTTTAAATCCTGTAATCGGATACATGGGTTCACAGGCATATCGCGACACAGAAGCGCCCAGGCGTCATGCTCGCGCACGTATTCAGTGTTGTTTGATACAAACAGTCGGATACTACCGTAACACAACCTGTGGGACCGCTAGTACGAGTGGCAGTTGCGTATAAATCCTGTAATCGGATATATGGGCTCCCAGGCATATCGCGACAGAGAAGCGCCCAGGCGTCATGCGCGCGCACGTAACCCGTGTAGTTTGATGCAAACAGTCGGATTCTAGCGCAATGCAACGTGCGGGACCGTTTGTACGAGTGGCAGTTGCGTTCAAATCCTGTAATCGGATATATGGGCTCCCAGGCATATCGCGACATAGAAGCGCCCAGGCGTCATGCGCGTGCACGTAACCCGTGTAGTTTGATGCAAACAGTCGGATTCTATCGTAATACAACGTGCGGGACCGTTTGTACGAGTGGCAGTTGCGTTTAAATCCTGTAATCGGAAATATGGGCTCCCAGGCATATCGCGACATAGAAGCGCCCAGGCGTCATGCGCGCGCACGTAACCCGTGTAGTTTGATGCAAACAGTCGGATTCTATCGTAATACAACGTGTAGGACCGCTTGTACGAGTGGCAGTTGCGTTTAAATCCTGTAATCGGATATATGGGCTCACAGGCATATCGCGAGATAAAAGCGCCCAGGCGTCATGCTCGCGCACTTAACCCGTGTAGTTTGACGCAAGCAGTCGGATTCTACCGGAATACAACGTGTGGGACCGTTAGTACGAGTGGCAGTTGCGTTTAAATCCTGTAATCGGATATATGAGCTCCCAAGTATATCGCGAAATAGAAGCGCCCAGGCGTCATGCTCGCACACGTATCGAGTGTAGTTTGATGCAAACAGACGGAATCTACCGTAATAGAACGTGTGGGACCGCTTGTACGAGTGGCAGTTGCGTTTAAATCCTGTAATCGGATATATGGGCTCCCAGGCATATCGCTACATAGAAGCGCCCAGGCGTCATGCGAGCGCACGTAACCAGGGTAGTTTGATGCAAACAGTCGGATACTACCGTAACACAACCTGTGGGACCGCTAGTACGAGTGGCAGTTGCGCTTAAATCCTGTAATCGGATATATGAGCCCCCAAGTATATCGCGACATAGAAGCGCACAGGCGTCATGCTCGCGCACGTAACCCGTGTAGTTTGATGCAAGCAGTCGGATACTACCGTAACACAACCTGTGGGACCGCTAGTACGAGTGGCAGTTGCGTATAAATCCTGTAATCGGATATATGAGCCCCCAAGTATATCGCGACATAGAAGCGCACAGGCGTCATGCTCGCGCACGTAACCCGTGTAGTTTGATGCAAACAGACGGATTCTACCGTAATACAACGTGTAGTTCCGCTTGTACGAGCGGCAGTTGCGTTTAAATCCTGTAATCGGACATATGAGCTCCCAAGTATATCGCGACATAGAAGCGCCCAGGCGTCATGCTCGCATACGTAACCCGTGTAGTTTGATGCAAGCAGACGGAATCTACCGTAATAGAACGTGTGGGACCGCTTGTACGAGTGGCAGTTGCGTTTAAATCCTGTAATCGGATATATGGGCTCCCAGGCATATCGCTACATAGAAGCGCCCAGGCGTCATGCGAGCGCACGTAACCCGTGTAGTTTGATGCAAACAGTCGGATACTACCGTAACACAACCTGTGGGACCGCTAGTACGAGTGGCAGTTGCGTATAAATCCTGTAATCGGATATATGGGCTCCCAGGCATATCGCTACATAGAAGCGCCCAGGCATAATGCGCGCGCACGTAACCCGTGTAGTTTGATGCAAGCAGTCGGATTCTACCGTATTACAACGTGTGGGACCGCTTGTACGAGTGGCAGTTGCGCTTAAATCCTGTAATCGGATATATGAGCTCCCAAGTATATCGCGACGTAGAAGCGCCCAGGCGTAATGCGCGCGCACGTAACCCGTGTAGTATGATGCAAACAGTCGGATTCTATCGTAATACAACGTGTGGGACTGCTTGTACGAGTGGCAGTTGCGCTTAAATCCTGTAATCGGATATATGAGCCCCCAAGTATATCGCGACATAGAAGCGAACAGGCGTCATGCTCGCGCACGTAACCCGTGTAGTTTGATGCAAGCAGTCGGATACTACCGTAACACAACCTGTGGGACCGCTAGAACGAGTGGCAGTTGCGTATAAATCCTGTAATCGGATATATGGGCTCCCAGGCATATCGCGACATAGAAGCGCCCAGGCGTCATGCGCGTGCACGTAACCCGTGTAGTTTGATGCAAACAGTCGGATTCTATCGTAATACAACGTGCGGGACCGTTTGTACGAGTGGCAGTTGCGTTTAAATCCTGTAATCGGATATATGGGCTCCCAGGCATATCGCGACATAGAAGCGCCCAGGCGTCATGCTCGCATACGTAACCCGTGTAGTTTGATGCAAACAGTCGGATTCTATCGTAATACAACGTGTAGGACCGCTTGCACGAGTGGCAGTTGCGTTTACATCCTGTAATCGGATATATGAGCCCCCAAGTATATCGCGACATAGAAGCGCACAGGCGTCATGCTCGTGCACGTAACCCGTGTAGTTTGATGCAAACAGTCGGATTCTATCGTAATACAACGTGTAGGACCGCTTGTACGAGTGGCAGTTGCGTTTAAATTCTGTAATCGGATATATGAGCCCCCAAGTATATCGCGACATAGAAGCGCACAGGCGTCATGCTCGCGCACGTAACCCGTGTAGTTTGATGCAAGCAGTCGGATACTACCGTAACACAACCTGTGGGACCGCTAGTACGAGTGGCAGTTGCGTATAAATCCTGTAATCGGATATATGGGCTCCCAGGCATATCGCGACATAGAAGCGCCCAGGCGTCATGCGCGTGCACGTAACCCGTGTAGTTTGATGCAAACAGTCGGATTCTATCGTAATACAACGTGCGGGACCGTTTGTACGAGTGGCAGTTGCGTTTAAATCCTGTAATCGGATATATGGGCTCCCAGGCATATCGCGACATAGAAGCGCACAGGCGTCATGCTCGTGCACGTAACCCGTGTAGTTTGATGCAAACAGTCGGATTCTATCGTAATACAACGTGTAGGACCGCTTGTACGAGTGGCAGTTGCGTTTAAATCCTATAATCGGATATATGAGCCCCCAAGTATATCGCGACATAGAACCGCACAGGCGTCATGCTCGCGAACGTAACCCGTGTAGTTTGATGCAAACAGTCAGATTCTACCGTATTACAACGTGTGGGACCGCTTGTACGAGTGGCAGTTGCGCTTAAATCCTGTAATCGGATATATGAGCCCCCAAGTATATCGCGACATAGAAGCGCACAGGCGTCATGCTCGCGCACGTAACCCGTGTAGTTTGATACAAACAGTCGGATACTACCGTAACACAACCTGTGGGACCGCTAGTACGAGTGGCAGTTGCGTATAAATCCTGTAATCGGATATATGGGCTCCCAGGCATATCGCGACATAGAAGCGCCCAGGCGTCATGCGCGCGCACGTAATCCGTGTAGTTTGATGCAAACAGTCGGATTCTATCGTAATACAACGTGTAGGACCGCTTGTACGAGTGGCAGTTGCGTTTAAATCCTGTAATCGGATATATGAGCCCCCAAGTATATCGCGACATAGAAGCGCACAGGCGTCATGCTCGTGCACGTAACCCGTGTAGTTTGATGCAAACAGTCGGATTCTACCGTATTACAACGTGTGGGACCGCTTGTACGAGTGGCAGTTGCGCTTAAATCCTGTAATCGGATATATGAGCTCCCAAGTATATCGCGACATAGAAGCGCCCAGGCGTCATGCTCGTTCACGTAACCCGTGTAGTTTAATGCAAACAGACGGATTCTACCGCAATACAACGGGTGGGACCGTTAGTACGAGTGGCAGTTGCGTTTAAATCCTGTAATCGGATATATGGGCTCACAGGCATATCGCGAGATAAAAGCGCCCAGGCGTCATGCTCGCGCACTTAACCCGTGTAGTTTGACGCAAGCAGTCGGATTCTACCGGAATACAACGTGTGGGACCGTTAGTACGAGTGGCAGTTGCGCTTAAATCCTGTAATCGGATATATGAGCCCCCAAGTATATCGCGACATAGAAGCGCACAGGCGTCATGCTCGCGCACGTAACCCGTGTAGTTTGATGCAAGCAGTCGGATACTACCGTAACACAACCTGTGGGACCGCTAGTACGAGTGGCAGTTGCGTATAAATCCTGTAATCGGATATATGGGCTCCCAGGCATATCGCGACATAGAAGCGCCCAGGCGTAATGCGCGCGCACGTAACCCGTGTAGTATGATGCAAACAGACGGATTCTACCGCAATACAACTTGTGGGACCGTTAGTACGAGTGGCAGTTGCGTTTAAATCCTGTAATCGGATATATGAGCCCCCAAGTATATCGCGACATAGAACCGCACAGGCGTCATGCTCGCGCACGTAACCCGTGTAGTTTGATGCAAACAGTCAGATTCTACCGTATTACAATGTGTGGGACCGCTTGTACGAGTGGCAGTTGCGCTTAAATCCTGTAATCGGATATATGAGCTCCCAAGTATATCGCGACGTAGAAGCGCCCAGGCGTCATGCTCGTTCACGTAACCCGTGTAGTTTAATGCAAACAGACGGATTCTATCGTAATACAACGTGTGGGACCGTTAGTACGAGTGGCAGTTGCGTTTAAATCCTGTAATCGGATATATAGGCTCCCAGGCATATCGCGACATAGAAGCGCCCAGGCGTAATGCGCGCGCACGTAACCCGTGTAGTATGATGCAAACAGACGGATTCTACCGCAATACAACTTGTGGGACCGTTAGTACGAGTGGCAGTTGCGTTTAAATCCTGTAATCGGATATATGAGCCCCCAAGTATATCGCGACATAGAACCGCACAGGCGTCATGCTCGCGCACGTAACCCGTGTAGTTTGATGCAAACAGTCAGATTCTACCGTATTACAATGTGTGGGACCGCTTGTACGAGTGGCAGTTGCGCTTAAATCCTGTAATCGGATATATGAGCCCCCAAGTATATCGCGACATAGAAGCGCACAGGCGTCATGCTCGCGCACGTAACCCGTGTAGTTTGATGCAAGCAGTCGGATACTACCGTAACACAACCTGTGGGACCGCTAGTACGAGTGGCAGTTGCGTATAAATCCTGTAATCGGATATATGGGCTCCCAGGCATATCGCGACATAGAAGCGCCCAGGCGTCATGCGCGTGCACGTAACCCGTGTAGTTTGATGCAAACAGTCGGATTCTATCGTAATACAACGTGCGGGACCGTTTGTACGAGTGGCAGTTGCGTTTAAATCCTGTAATCGGATATATGGGCTCCCAGGCATATCGCGACATAGAAGCGCCCAGGCGTAATGCGCGCGCACGTAACCCGTGTAGTATGATGCAAACAGTCGGATTCTACCGTATTACACGTGTGAGACCGTTCGTACGCGTGGCAGTAGCGTTTAAATCCTGTAATCGGATACATGGGTTCACAGGCATATCGCGACACAGAAGCGCCCAGGCGTCATGCTCGCGCACGTATTCAGTGTTGTTTGATACAAACAGTCGGATACTACCGTAACACAACCTGTGGGACCGCTAGTACGAGTGGCAGTTGCGTATAAATCCTGTAATCGGATATATGGGCTCCCAGGCATATCGCGACAGAGAAGCGCCCAGGCGTCATGCGCGCGCACGTAACCCGTGTAGTTTGATGCAAACAGTCGGATTCTAGCGCAATGCAACGTGCGGGACCGTTTGTACGAGTGGCAGTTGCGTTCAAATCCTGTAATCGGATATATGGGCTCCCAGGCATATCGCGACATAGAAGCGCCCAGGCGTCATGCGCGTGCACGTAACCCGTGTAGTTTGATGCAAACAGTCGGATTCTATCGTAATACAACGTGCGGGACCGTTTGTACGAGTGGCAGTTGCGTTTAAATCCTGTAATCGGAAATATGGGCTCCCAGGCATATCGCGACATAGAAGCGCCCAGGCGTCATGCGCGCGCACGTAACCCGTGTAGTTTGATGCAAACAGTCGGATTCTATCGTAATACAACGTGTAGGACCGCTTGTACGAGTGGCAGTTGCGTTTAAATCCTGTAATCGGATATATGGGCTCACAGGCATATCGCGAGATAAAAGCGCCCAGGCGTCATGCTCGCGCACTTAACCCGTGTAGTTTGACGCAAGCAGTCGGATTCTACCGGAATACAACGTGTGGGACCGTTAGTACGAGTGGCAGTTGCGTTTAAATCCTGTAATCGGATATATGAGCTCCCAAGTATATCGCGAAATAGAAGCGCCCAGGCGTCATGCTCGCACACGTATCGAGTGTAGTTTGATGCAAACAGACGGATTCTACCGTAATACAACGTGTAGTTCCGCTTGTACGAGCGGCAGTTGCGTTTAAATCCTGTAATCGGACATATGAGCTCCCAAGTATATCGCGACATAGAAGCGCCCAGGCGTCATGCTCGCACACGTAACCCGTGTAGTTTGATGCAAGCAGACGGAATCTACCGTAATAGAACGTGTGGGACCGCTTGTACGAGTGGCAGTTGCGTTTAAATCCTGTAATCGGATATATGGGCTCCCAGGCATATCGCTACATAGAAGCGCCCAGGCGTCATGCGAGCGCACGTAACCCGTGTAGTTTGATGCAAACAGTCGGATACTACCGTAACACAACCTGTGGGACCGCTAGTACGAGTGGCAGTTGCGTATAAATCCTGTAATCGGATATATGGGCTCCCAGGCATATCGCTACATAGAAGCGCCCAGGCATAATGCGCGCGCACGTAACCCGTGTAGTTTGATGCAAGCAGTCGGATTCTACCGTATTACAACGTGTGGGACCGCTTGTACGAGTGGCAGTTGCGCTTAAATCCTGTAATCGGATATATGAGCTCCCAAGTATATCGCGACGTAGAAGCGCCCAGGCGTAATGCGCGCGCACGTAACCCGTGTAGTATGATGCAAACAGTCGGATTCTATCGTAATACAACGTGTGGGACTGCTTGTACGAGTGGCAGTTGCGCTTAAATCCTGTAATCGGATATATGAGCCCCCAAGTATATCGCGACATAGAAGCGAACAGGCGTCATGCTCGCGCACGTAACCCGTGTAGTTTGATGCAAGCAGTCGGATACTACCGTAACACAACCTGTGGGACCGCTAGAACGAGTGGCAGTTGCGTATAAATCCTGTAATCGGATATATGGGCTCCCAGGCATATCGCGACATAGAAGCGCCCAGGCGTCATGCGCGTGCACGTAACCCGTGTAGTTTGATGCAAACAGTCGGATTCTATCGTAATACAACGTGCGGGACCGTTTGTACGAGTGGCAGTTGCGTTTAAATCCTGTAATCGGATATATGGGCTCCCAGGCATATCGCGACATAGAAGCGCCCAGGCGTCATGCTCGCATACGTAACCCGTGTAGTTTGATGCAAACAGTCGGATTCTATCGTAATACAACGTGTAGGACCGCTTGCACGAGTGGCAGTTGCGTTTACATCCTGTAATCGGATATATGAGCCCCCAAGTATATCGCGACATAGAAGCGCACAGGCGTCATGCTCGTGCACGTAACCCGTGTAGTTTGATGCAAACAGTCGGATTCTATCGTAATACAACGTGTAGGACCGCTTGTACGAGTGGCAGTTGCGTTTAAATCCTGTAATCGGATATATGAGCCCCCAAGTATATCGCGACATAGAAGCGCACAGGCGTCATGCTCGCGCACGTAACCCGTGTAGTTTGATGCAAGCAGTCGGATACTACCGTAACACAACCTGTGGGACCGCTAGTACGAGTGGCAGTTGCGTATAAATCCTGTAATCGGATATATGGGCTCCCAGGCATATCGCGACATAGAAGCGCCCAGGCGTCATGCGCGTGCACGTAACCCGTGTAGTTTGATGCAAACAGTCGGATTCTATCGTAATACAACGTGCGGGACCGTTTGTACGAGTGGCAGTTGCGTTTAAATCCTGTAATCGGATATATGGGCTCCCAGGCATATCGCGACATAGAAGCGCACAGGCGTCATGCTCGTGCACGTAACCCGTGTAGTTTGATGCAAACAGTCGGATTCTATCGTAATACAACGTGTAGGACCGCTTGTACGAGTGGCAGTTGCGTTTAAATCCTGTAATCGGATATATGAGCCCCCAAGTATATCGCGACATAGAAGCGCACAGGCGTCATGCTCGTGCACGTAACCCGTGTAGTTTGATGCAAACAGTCGGATTCTACCGCAATACAACGGGTGGGACCGTTAGTACGAGTAGCAGTTGCGTTTAAATCCTGTAATCGGATATATGGGCTCACAGGCATATCGCGAGATAAAAGCGCCCAGGCGTCATGCTCGCGCACTTAACCCGTGTAGTTTGACGCAAGCAGTCGGATTCTACCGTATTACACGTGTGAGACCGTTCGTACGCGTGGCAGTAGCGTTTAAGTCCTGTAATCGGATATATGAGCCCCCAAGTATATCGCGACATAGAAGCGCACAGGCGTCATGCTCGCGCACGTAACCCGTGTAGTTTGATGCAAACAGTCGGATTCTATCGTAATACAACGTGTAGGACCGCTTGCACGAGTGGCAGTTGCGTTTTCATCCTGTAATCGGATATATGAGCCCCCAAGTATATCGCGACATAGAAGCGCACAGGCGTCATGCTCGTGCACGTAACCCGTGTAGTTTGATGCAAACAGTCGGATTCTATCGTAATACAACGTGTAGGACCGCTTGTACGAGTGGCAGTTGCGTTTAAATCCTGTAATCGGATATATGAGCCCCCAAGTATATCGCGACATAGAAGCGCACAGGCGTCATGCTCGTGCACGTAACCCGTGTAGTTTGATGCAAACAGTCGGATTCTACCGCAATACAACGGGTGGGACCGTTAGTACGAGTAGCAGTTGCGTTTAAATCCTGTAATCGGATATATGGGCTCACAGGCATATCGCGAGATAAAAGCGCCCAGGCGTCATGCTCGCGCACTTAACCCGTGTAGTTTGACGCAAGCAGTCGGATTCTACCGGAATACAACGTGTGGGACCGTTAGTACGAGTGGCAGTTGCGTTTAAATCCTGTAATCGGATATATGAGCTCCCAAGTATATCGCGAAATAGAAGCGCCCATGCGTCATGCTCGCACACGTATCGAGTGTAGTTTGATGCAAACAGACGGAATCTACCGTAATAGAACGTGTGGGACCGCTTGTACGAGTGGCAGTTGCGTTTAAATCCTGTAATCGGATATATGGGCTCCCAGGCATATCGCTACATAGAAGCGCCCAGGCGTCATGCGAGCGCACGTAACCAGGGTAGTTTGATGCAAACAGTCGGATACTACCGTAACACAACCTGTGGGACCGCTAGTACGAGTGGCAGTTGCGCTTAAATCCTGTAATCGGATATATGAGCCCCCAAGTATATCGCGACATAGAAGCGCACAGGCGTCATGCTCGCGCACGTAACCCGTGTAGTTTGATGCAAGCAGTCGGATACTACCGTAACACAACCTGTGGGACCGCTAGTACGAGTGGCAGTTGCGTATAAATCCTGTAATCGGATATATGAGCCCCCAAGTATATCGCGACATAGAAGCGCACAGGCGTCATGCTCGCGCACGTAACCCGTGTAGTTTGATGCAAGCAGTCGGATTCTATCGTAATACAACGTGTAGGACCGCTTGCACGAGTGGCAGTTGCGTTTACATCCTGTAATCGGATATATGAGCCCCCAAGTATATCGCGACATAGAAGCGCACAGGCGTCATGCTCGTGCACGTAACCCGTGTAGTTTGATGCAAACAGTCGGATTCTATCGTAATACAACGTGTAGGACCGCTTGTACGAGTGGCAGTTGCGTTTAAATCCTGTAATCGGATATATGAGCCCCCAAGTATATCGCGACATAGAAGCGCACAGGCGTCATGCTCGTGCACGTAACCCGTGTAGTTTGATGCAAACAGTCGGATTCTACCGCAATACAACGGGTGGGACCGTTAGTACGAGTAGCAGTTGCGTTTAAAACCTGTAATCGGATATATGGGCTCACAGGCATATCGCGAGATAAAAGCGCCCAGGCGTCATGCTCGCGCACTTAACCCGTGTAGTTTGACGCAAGCAGTCGGATTCTACCGGAATACAACGTGTGGGACCGTTAGTACGAGTGGCAGTTGCGTTTAAATCCTGTAATCGGATATATGAGCTCCCAAGTATATCGCGAAATAGAAGCGCCCAGGCGTCATGCTCGCACACGTATCGAGTGTAGTTTGATGCAAACAGACGGAATCTACCGTAATAGAACGTGTGGGACCGCTTGTACGAGTGGCAGTTGCGTTTAAATCCTGTAATCGGATATATGGGCTCCCAGGCATATCGCTACATAGAAGCGCCCAGGCGTCATGCGAGCGCACGTAACCAGGGTAGTTTGATGCAAACAGTCGGATACTACCGTAACACAACCTGTGGGACCGCTAGTACGAGTGGCAGTTGCGTATAAATCCTGTAATCGGATATATGGGCTCCCAGGCATATCGCTACATAGAAGCGCCCAGGCGTAATGCGCGCGCACGTAACCCGTGTAGTTTGATGCAAGCAGTCGGATTCTACCGTATTACAACGTGTGGGACCGCTAGTACGACTGGCAGTTGCGCTTAAATCCTGTAATCGGATACATGGGTTCACAGGCATATCGCGACACAGAAGCGCCCAGGCGTCATGCTCGCGCACGTATTCAGTGTTGTTTGATACAAACAGTCGGATTCTAGCGCAATACAACGTGCGGGACCGTTTGTACGAGTGGCAGTTGCGTTTAAATCCTGTAATCGGATATATGGGCTCCCAGGCATATCGCGACATAGAAGCGCCCAGGCGTCATGCTCGCCCACGTATTCGGTGTTGTTTGATACAAACAGTCGGATTCTAGCGCAATACAACGTGCGGGACCGTTTGTACGAGTGGCAGTTGCGTTTAAATCCTGTAATCGGATATATGGGCTCCCAGGCATATCGCGACATAGAAGCGCCCAGGCGTAATGCGCGCGCACGTAACCCGTGTAGTATGATGCAAACAGTCGGATTCTATCGTAATACAACGTGTGGGACTGCTTGTACGAGTGGCAGTTGCGTTTATATCCTGTAATCGGATACATGAGCTCCCAAGTATATCGCGACGTAGAAGCGCCCAGGCGTCATGCTCGCATACGTAACCCGTGTAGTTTGATGCAAACAGTCGGATTCTACCGTATTACACGTGTGAGACCGTTCGTACGCGTGGCAGTAGCGTTTAAGTCCTGTAATCGGATATATGAGCCCCCAAGTATATCGCGACATAGAAGCGCACAGGCGTCATGCTCGCGCACGTAACCCGTGTAGTTTGATACAAACAGTCGGATACTACCGTAACACAACCTGTGGGACCGCTAGTACGAGTGGCAGTTGCGTATAAATCCTGTAATCGGATATATGGGCTCCCAGGCATATCGCGACATAGAAGCGCCCAGGCGTCATGCGCGCGCACGTAACCCGTGTAGTTTGATGCAAACAGTCGGATTCTATCGTAATACAACGTGTAGGACCGCTTGTACGAGTGGCAGTTGCGTTTAAATCCTGTAATCGGATATATGAGCCCCCAAGTATATCGCGACATAGAAGCGCACAGGCGTCATGCTCGTGCACGTAACCCGTGTAGTTTGATGCAAACAGTCGGATTCTACCGTATTACAACGTGTGGGACCGCTTGTACGAGTGGCAGTTGCGCTTAAATCCTGTAATCGGATATATGAGCTCCCAAGTATATCGCGACATAGAAGCGCCCAGGCGTCATGCTCGTTCACGTAACCCGTGTAGTTTAATGCAAACAGACGGATTCTACCGCAATACAACGGGTGGGACCGTTAGTACGAGTGGCAGTTGCGTTTAAATCCTGTAATCGGATATATGGGCTCACAGGCATATCGCGAGATAAAAGCGCCCAGGCGTCATGCTCGCGCACTTAACCCGTGTAGTTTGACGCAAGCAGTCGGATTCTACCGGAATACAACGTGTGGGACCGTTAGTACGAGTGGCAGTTGCGTTTAAATCCTGTAATCGGATATATGAGCTCCCAAGTATATCGCGAAATAGAAGCGCCCAGGCGTCATGCTCGCACACGTATCGAGTGTAGTTTGATGCAAACAGACGGAATCTACCGTAATAGAACGTGTGGGACCGCTTGTACGAGTGGCAGTTGCGTTTAAATCCTGTAATCGGATATATGGGCTCCCAGGCATATCGCTACATAGAAGCGCCCAGGCGTCATGCGAGCGCACGTAACCAGGGTAGTTTGATGCAAACAGTCGGATACTACCGTAACACAACCTGTGGGACCGCTAGTACGAGTGGCAGTTGCGCTTAAATCCTGTAATCGGATATATGAGCCCCCAAGTATATCGCGACATAGAAGCGCACAGGCGTCATGCTCGCGCACGTAACCCGTGTAGTTTGATGCAAGCAGTCGGATACTACCGTAACACAACCTGTGGGACCGCTAGTACGAGTGGCAGTTGCGTATAAATCCTGTAATCGGATATATGAGCCCCCAAGTATATCGCGACATAGAAGCGCACAGGCGTCATGCTCGCGCACGTAACCCGTGTAGTTTGATGCAAACAGTCGGATTCTATCGTAATACAACGTGTAGGACCGCTTGCACGAGTGGCAGTTGCGTTTACATCCTGTAATCGGATATATGAGCCCCCAAGTATATCGCGACATAGAAGCGCACAGGCGTCATGCTCGTGCACGTAACCCGTGTAGTTTGATGCAAACAGTCGGATTCTATCGTAATACAACGTGTAGGACCGCTTGTACGAGTGGCAGTTGCGTTTAAATCCTGTAATCGGATATATGAGCCCCCAAGTATATCGCGACATAGAAGCGCACAGGCGTCATGCTCGTGCACGTAACCCGTGTAGTTTGATGCAAACAGTCGGATTCTACCGCAATACAACGGGTGGGACCGTTAGTACGAGTAGCAGTTGCGTTTAAATCCTGTAATCGGATATATGGGCTCACAGGCATATCAAGAGATAAAAGCGCCCAGGCGTCATGCTCGCGCACTTAACCCGTGTAGTTTGACGCAAGCAGTCGGATTCTACCGGAATACAACGTGTGGGACCGTTAGTACGAGTGGCAGTTGCGTTTAAATCCTGTAATCGGATATATGAGCTCCCAAGTATATCGCGAAATAGAAGCGCCCAGGCGTCATGCTCGCGCACGTAACCCGTGTAGTTTGATACAAACAGTCGGATACTACCGTAACACAACCTGTGGGACCGCTAGTACGAGTGGCAGTTGCGTATAAATCCTGTAATCGGATATATGGGCTCCCAGGCATATCGCGACATAGAAGCGCCCAGGCGTCATGCGCGCGCACGTAACCCGTGTAGTTTGATGCAAACAGTCGGATTCTATCGTAATACAACGTGTAGGACCGCTTGTACGAGTGGCAGTTGCGTTTAAATCCTGTAATCGGATATATGAGCCCCCAAGTATATCGCGACATAGAAGCGCACAGGCGTCATGCTCGTGCACGTAACCCGTGTAGTTTGATGCAAACAGTCGGATTCTACCGTATTACAACGTGTGGGACCGCTTGTACGAGTGGCAGTTGCGCTTAAATCCTGTAATCGGATATATGAGCTCCCAAGTATATCGCGACATAGAAGCGCCCAGGCGTCATGCTCGTTCACGTAACCCGTGTAGTTTAATGCAAACAGACGGATTCTACCGCAATACAACGGGTGGGACCGTTAGTACGAGTGGCAGTTGCGTTTAAATCCTGTAATCGGATATATGGGCTCACAGGCATATCGCGAGATAAAAGCGCCCAGGCGTCATGCTCGCGCACTTAACCCGTGTAGTTTGACGCAAGCAGTCGGATTCTACCGGAATACAACGTGTGGGACCGTTAGTACGAGTGGCAGTTGCGTTTAAATCCTGTAATCGGATATATGAGCTCCCAAGTATATCGCGAAATAGAAGCGCCCAGGCGTCATGCTCGCACACGTATCGAGTGTAGTTTGATGCAAACAGACGGAATCTACCGTAATAGAACGTGTGGGACCGCTTGTACGAGTGGCAGTTGCGTTTAAATCCTGTAATCGGATATATGGGCTCCCAGGCATATCGCTACATAGAAGCGCCCAGGCGTCATGCGAGCGCACGTAACCAGGGTAGTTTGATGCAAACAGTCGGATACTACCGTAACACAACCTGTGGGACCGCTAGTACGAGTGGCAGTTGCGCTTAAATCCTGTAATCGGATATATGAGCCCCCAAGTATATCGCGACATAGAAGCGCACAGGCGTCATGCTCGCGCACGTAACCCGTGTAGTTTGATGCAAGCAGTCGGATACTACCGTAACACAACCTGTGGGACCGCTAGTACGAGTGGCAGTTGCGTATAAAACCTGTAATCGGATATATGAGCCCCCAAGTATATCGCGACATAGAAGCGCACAGGCGTCATGCTCGCGCACGTAACCCGTGTAGTTTGATGCAAACAGTCGGATTCTATCGTAATACAACGTGTAGGACCGCTTGCACGAGTGGCAGTTGCGTTTACATCCTGTAATCGGATATATGAGCCCCCAAGTATATCGCGACATAGAAGCGCACAGGCGTCATGCTCGTGCACGTAACCCGTGTAGTTTGATGCAAACAGTCGGATTCTATCGTAATACAACGTGTAGGACCGCTTGTACGAGTGGCAGTTGCGTTTAAATCCTGTAATCGGATATATGAGCCCCCAAGTATATCGCGACATAGAAGCGCACAGGCGTCATGCTCGTGCACGTAACCCGTGTAGTTTGATGCAAACAGTCGGATTCTACCGCAATACAACGGGTGGGACCGTTAGTACGAGTAGCAGTTGCGTTTAAATCCTGTAATCGGATATATGGGCTCACAGGCATATCAAGAGATAAAAGCGCCCAGGCGTCATGCTCGCGCACTTAACCCGTGTAGTTTGACGCAAGCAGTCGGATTCTACCGGAATACAACGTGTGGGACCGTTAGTACGAGTGGCAGTTGCGTTTAAATCCTGTAATCGGATATATGAGCTCCCAAGTATATCGCGAAATAGAAGCGCCCAGGCGTCATGCTCGCACACGTATCGAGTGTAGTTTGATGCAAACAGACGGAATCTACCGTAATAGAACGTGTGGGACCGCTTGTACGAGTGGCAGTTGCGTTTAAATCCTGTAATCGGATATATGGGCTCCCAGGCATATCGCTACATAGAAGCGCCCAGGCGTCATGCGAGCGCACGTAACCAGGGTAGTTTGATGCAAACAGTCGGATACTACCGTAACACAACCTGTGGGACCGCTAGTACGAGTGGCAGTTGCGCTTAAATCCTGTAATCGGATATATGAGCCCCCAAGTATATCGCGACATAGAAGCGCACAGGCGTCATGCTCGCGCACGTAACCCGTGTAGTTTGATGCAAGCAGTCGGATACTACCGTAACACAACCTGTGGGACCGCTAGTACGAGTGGCAGTTGCGTATAAATCCTGTAATCGGATATATGAGCCCCCAAGTATATCGCGACATAGAAGCGCACAGGCGTCATGCTCGCGCACGTAACCCGTGTAGTTTGATGCAAACAGTCGGATTCTATCGTAATACAACGTGTAGGACCGCTTGCACGAGTGGCAGTTGCGTTTACATCCTGTAATCGGATATATGAGCCCCCAAGTATATCGCGACATAGAAGCGCACAGGCGTCATGCTCGTGCACGTAACCCGTGTAGTTTGATGCAAACAGTCGGATTCTATCGTAATACAACGTGTAGGACCGCTTGTACGAGTGGCAGTTGCGTTTAAATCCTGTAATCGGATATATGAGCCCCCAAGTATATCGCGACATAGAAGCGCACAGGCGTCATGCTCGTGCACGTAACCCGTGTAGTTTGATGCAAACAGTCGGATTCTACCGCAATACAACTTGTGGGACCGTTGGTACGAGTAGCAGTTGCGTTTAAATCCTGTAATCGGATATATGGGCTCACAGGCATATCGCGAGATAAAAGCGCCCAGGCGTCATGCTCGCGCACTTAACCCGTGTAGTTTGACGCAAGCAGTCGGATTCTACCGGAATACAACGTGTGGGACCGTTAGTACGAGTGGCAGTTGCGTTTAAATCCTGTAATCGGATATATGAGCTCCCAAGTATATCGCGAAATAGAAGCGCCCAGGCGTCATGCTCGCACACGTATCGAGTGTAGTTTGATGCAAACAGACGGAATCTACCGTAATAGAACGTGTGGGACCGCTTGTACGAGTGGCAGTTGCGTTTAAATCCTGTAATCGGATATATGGGCTCCCAGGCATATCGCTACATAGAAGCGCCCAGGCGTCATGCGAGCGCACGTAACCAGGGTAGTTTGATGCAAACAGTCGGATACTACCGTAACACAACCTGTGGGACCGCTAGTACGAGTGGCAGTTGCGTATAAATCCTGTAATCGGATATATGGGCTCCCAGGCATATCGCTACATAGAAGCGCCCAGGCGTAATGCGCGCGCACGTAACCCGTGTAGTTTGATGCAAGCAGTCGGATTCTACCGTATTACAACGTGTGGGACCGCTAGTACGAGTGGCAGTTGCGCTTAAATCCTGTAATCGGATACATGGGTTCACAGGCATATCGCGACACAGAAGCGCCCAGGCGTCATGCTCGCGCACGTATTCAGTGTTGTTTGATACAAACAGTCGGATTCTAGCGCAATACAACGTGCGGGACCGTTTGTACGAGTGGCAGTTGCGTTTAAATCCTGTAATCGGATATATGGGCTCCCAGGCATATCGCGACATAGAAGCGCCCAGGCGTCATGCTCGCCCACGTATTCGGTGTTGTTTGATACAAACAGTCGGATTCTAGCGCAATACAACGTGCGGGACCGTTTGTACGAGTGGCAGTTGCGTTTAAATCCTGTAATCGGATATATGGGCTCCCAGGCATATCGCGACATAGAAGCGCCCAGGCGTAATGCGCGCGCACGTAACCCGTGTAGTATGATGCAAACAGTCGGATTCTATCGTAATACAACGTGTGGGACTGCTTGTACGAGTGGCAGTTGCGTTTATATCCTGTAATCGGATACATGAGCTCCCAAGTATATCGCGACGTAGAAGCGCCCAGGCGTCATGCTCGTTCACGTAACCCGTGTAGTTTAATGCAAACAGACGGATTCTACCGCAATACAACGTGTGGGACCGTTAGTACGAGTGGCAGTTGCGTTTAAATCCTGTAATCGGATATATGAGCCCCCAAGTATATCGCGACATAGAAGCGCACAGGCGTCATGCTCGCGCACGTAACCCGTGTAGTTTGATACAAACAGTCGGATACTACCGTAACACAACCTGTGGGACCGCTAGTACGAGTGGCAGTTGCGTATAAATCCTGTAATCGGATATATGGGCTCCCAGGCATATCGCGACATAGAAGCGCCCAGGCGTCATGCGCGCGCACGTAACCCGTGTAGTTTGATGCAAACAGTCGGATTCTATTGTAATACAACGTGTAGGACCGCTTGTACGAGTGGCAGTTGCGTTTAAATCCTGTAATCGGATATATGAGCCCCCAAGTATATCGCGACATAGAAGCGCACAGGCGTCATGCTCGTGCACGTAACCCGTGTAGTTTGATGCAAACAGTCGGATTCTATCGTAATACAACGTGTAGGACCGCTTGTACGAGTGGCAGTTGCGTTTAAATCCTGTAATCGGATATATGAGCCCCCAAGTATATCGCGACATAGAAGCGCACAGGCGTCATGCTCGTGCACGTAACCCGTGTAGTTTGATGCAAACAGTCGGATTCTACCGTATTACAACGTGTGGGACCGCTTGTACGAGTGGCAGTTGCGCTTAAATCCTGTAATCGGATATATGAGCTCCCAAGTATATCGCGACATAGAAGCGCCCAGGCGTCATGCTCGTTCACGTAACCCGTGTAGTTTAATGCAAACAGACGGATTCTACCGCAATACAACGGGTGGGACCGTTAGTACGAGTGGCAGTTGCGTTTAAATCCTGTAATCGGATATATGGGCTCACAGGCATATCGCGAGATAAAAGCGCCCAGGCGTCATGCTCGCGCACTTAACCCGTGTAGTTTGACGCAAGCAGTCGGATTCTACCGGAATACAACGTGTGGGACCGTTAGTACGAGTGGCAGTTGCGTTTAAATCCTGTAACCGGATATATGAGCTCCCAAGTATATCGCGAAATAGAAGCGCCCAGGCGTCATGCTCGCACACGTATCGAGTGTAGTTTGATGCAAGCAGACGGAATCTACCGTAATAGAACGTGTGGGACCGCTTGTACGAGTGGCAGTTGCGTTTAAATCCTGTAATCGGATATATGGGCTCCCAGGCATATCGCTACATAGAAGCGCCCAGGCGTCATGCGAGCGCACGTAACCCGTGTAGTTTGATGCAAACAGTCGGATACTACCGTAACACAACCTGTGGGACCGCTAGTACGAGTGGCAGTTGCGTATAAATCCTGTAATCGGATATATGGGCTCCCAGGCATATCGCTACATAGAAGCGCCCAGGCATAATGCGCGCGCACGTAACCCGTGTAGTTTGATGCAAGCAGTCGGATTCTACCGTATTACAACGTGTGGGACCGCTTGTACGAGTGGCAGTTGCGCTTAAATCCTGTAATCGGATATATGAGCTCCCAAGTATATCGCGACGTAGAAGCGCCCAGGCGTAATGCGCGCGCACGTAACCCGTGTAGTATGATGCAAACAGTCGGATTCTATCGTAATACAACGTGTGGGACTGCTTGTACGAGTGGCAGTTGCGCTTAAATCCTGTAATCGGATATATGAGCCCCCAAGTATATCGCGACATAGAAGCGAACAGGCGTCATGCTCGCGCACGTAACCCATGTAGTTTGATGCAAGCAGTCGGATACTACCGTAACACAAACTGTGGGACCGCTAGTACGAGTGGCAGTTGCGTATAAATCCTGTAATCGGATATATGGGCTCCCAGGCATATCGCGACATAGAAGCGCCCAGGCGTCATGCGCGTGCACGTAACCCGTGTAGTTTGATGCAAACAGTCGGATTCTATCGTAATACAACGTGCGGGACCGTTTGTACGAGTGGCAGTTGCGTTTAAATCCTGTAATCGGATATATGGGCTCCCAGGCATATCGCGACATAGAAGCGCCCAGGCGTCATGCGCGTGCACGTAACCCGTGTAGTTTGATGCAAACAGTCGGATTCTATCGTAATACAACGTGCGGGACCGTTTGTACGAGTGGCAGTTGCGTTTAAATCCTGTAATCGGATATATGGGCTCCCAGGCATATCGCGACATAGAAGCGCCCAGGCGTCATGCTCGTTCACGTAACCCGTGTAGTTTAATGCAAACAGACGGATTCTACCGCAATACAACGGGTGGGACCGTTAGTACGAGTGGCAGTTGCGTTTAAATCCTGTAATCGGATATATGGGCTCACAGGCATATCGCGAGATAAAAGTGCCCAGGCGTCATGCTCGCGCACTTAACCCGTGTAGTTTGACGCAAGCAGTCGGATTCTACCGGAATACAACGTGTGGGACCGTTAGTACGAGTGGCAGTTGCGTTTAAATCCTGTAATCGGATATATGAGCTCCCAAGTATATCGCGAAATAGAAGCGCCCAGGCGTCATGCTCGCACACGTATCGAGTGTAGTTTGATGCAAGCAGACGGAATCTACCGTAATAGAACGTGTGGGACCGCTTGTACGAGTGGCAGTTGCGTTTAAATCCTGTAATCGGATATATGGGCTCCCAGGCATATCGCTACATAGAAGCGCCCAGGCGTCATGCGAGCGCACGTAACCCGTGTAGTTTGATGCAAACAGTCGGATACTACCGTAACACAACCTGTGGGACCGCTAGTACGTGTGGCAGTTGCGTATAAATCCTGTAATCGGATATATGGGCTCCCAGGCATATCGCTACATAGAAGCGCCCAGGCATAATGCGCGCGCACGTAACCCGTGTAGTTTGATGCAAGCAGTCGGATTCTACCGTATTACAACGTGTGGGACCGCTTGTACGAGTGGCAGTTGCGCTTAAATCCTGTAATCGGATATATGAGCTCCCAAGTATATCGCGACGTAGAAGCGCCCAGGCGTAATGCGCGCGCACGTAACCCGTGTAGTATGATGCAAACAGTCGGATTCTATCGTAATACAACGTGTGGGACTGCTTGTACGAGTGGCAGTTGCGCTTAAATCCTGTAATCGGATATATGAGCCCCCAAGTATATCGCGACATAGAAGCGAACAGGCGTCATGCTCGCGCACGTAACCCGTGTAGTTTGATGCAAGCAGTCGGATACTACCGTAACACAACCTGTGGGACCGCTAGTACGAGTGGCAGTTGCGTATAAATCCTGTAATCGGATATATGGGCTCCCAGGCATATCGCGACATAGAAGCGCCCAGGCGTCATGCGCGTGCACGTAACCCGTGTAGTTTGATGCAAACAGTCGGATTCTATCGTAATACAACGTGCGGGACCGTTTGTACGAGTGGCAGTTGCGTTTAAATCCTGTAATCGGATATATGGGCTCCCAGGCATATCGCGACATAGAAGCGCCCAGGCGTCATGCTCGCACACGTATCGAGTGTAGTTTGATGCAAGCAGACGGAATCTACCGTAATAGAACGTGTGGGACCGCTTGTACGAGTGGCAGTTGCGTTTAAATCCTGTAATCGGATATATGGGCTCCCAGGCATATCGCTACATAGAAGCGCCCAGGCGTCATGCGAGCGCACGTAACCCGTGTAGTTTGATGCAAACAGTCGGATACTACCGTAACACAACCTGTGGGACCGCTAGTACGAGTGGCAGTTGCGTATAAATCCTGTAATCGGATATATGGGCTCCCAGGCATATCGCTACATAGAAGCGCCCAGGCATAATGCGCGCGCACGTAACCCGTGTAGTTTGATGCAAGCAGTCGGATTCTACCGTATTACAACGTGTGGGACCGCTTGTACGAGTGGCAGTTGCGCTTAAATCCTGTAATCGGATATATGAGCTCCCAAGTATATCGCGACGTAGAAGCGCCCAGGCGTAATGCGCGCGCACGTAACCCGTGTAGTATGATGCAAACAGTCGGATTCTATCGTAATACAACGTGTGGGACTGCTTGTACGAGTGGCAGTTGCGCTTAAATCCTGTAATCGGATATATGAGCCCCCAAGTAGATCGCGACATAGAAGCGAACAGGCGTCATGCTCGCGCACGTAACCCATGTAGTTTGATGCAAGCAGTCGGATACTACCGTAACACAAACTGTGGGACCGCTAGTACGAGTGGCAGTTGCGTATAAATCCTGTAATCGGATATATGGGCTCCCAGGCATATCGCGACATAGAAGCGCCCAGGCGTCATGCGCGTGCACGTAACCCGTGTAGTTTGATGCAAACAGTCGGATTCTATCGTAATACAACGTGCGGGACCGTTTGTACGAGTGGCAGTTGCGTTTAAATCCTGTAATCGGATATATGGGCTCCCAGGCATATCGCGACATAGAAGCGCCCAGGCGTCATGCGCGTGCACGTAACCCGTGTAGTTTGATGCAAACAGTCGGATTCTATCGTAATACAACGTGCGGGACCGTTTGTACGAGTGGCAGTTGCGTTTAAATCCTGTAATCGGATATATGGGCTCCCAGGCATATCGCGACATAGAAGCGCCCAGGCGTCATGCTCGTTCACGTAACCCGTGTAGTTTGACGCAAGCAGTCGGATTCTACCGGAATACAACGTGTGGGACCGTTAGTACGAGTGGCAGTTGCGTTTAAATCCTGTAATCGGATATATGAGCTCCCAAGTATATCGCGAAATAGAAGCGCCCAGGCGTCATGCTCGCACACGTATCGAGTGTAGTTTGATGCAAGCAGACGGAATCTACCGTAATAGAACGTGTGGGACCGCTTGTACGAGTGGCAGTTGCGTTTAAATCCTGTAATCGGATATATGGGCTCCCAGGCATATCGCTACATAGAAGCGCCCAGGCGTCATGCGAGCGCACGTAACCCGTGTAGTTTGATGCAAACAGTCGGATACTACCGTAACACAACCTGTGGGACCGCTAGTACGTGTGGCAGTTGCGTATAAATCCTGTAATCGGATATATGGGCTCCCAGGCATATCGCTACATAGAAGCGCCCAGGCATAATGCGCGCGCACGTAACCCGTGTAGTTTGATGCAAGCAGTCGGATTCTACCGTATTACAACGTGTGGGACCGCTTGTACGAGTGGCAGTTGCGCTTAAATCCTGTAATCGGATATATGAGCTCCCAAGTATATCGCGACGTAGAAGCGCCCAGGCGTAATGCGCGCGCACGTAACCCGTGTAGTATGATGCAAACAGTCGGATTCTATCGTAATACAACGTGTGGGACTGCTTGTACGAGTGGCAGTTGCGCTTAAATCCTGTAATCGGATATATGAGCCCCCAAGTATATCGCGACATAGAAGCGAACAGGCGTCATGCTCGCGCACGTAACCCGTGTAGTTTGATGCAAGCAGTCGGATACTACCGTAACACAACCTGTGGGACCGCTAGTACGAGTGGCAGTTGCGTATAAATCCTGTAATCGGATATATGGGCTCCCAGGCATATCGCGACATAGAAGCGCCCAGGCGTCATGCGCGTGCACGTAACCCGTGTAGTTTGATGCAAACAGTCGGATTCTATCGTAATACAACGTGCGGGACCGTTTGTACGAGTGGCAGTTGCGTTTAAATCCTGTAATCGGATATATGGGCTCCCAGGCATATCGCGACATAGAAGCGCCCAGGCGTCATGCTCGCATACGTAACCCGTGTAGTTTGATGCAAACAGTCGGATTCTATCGTAATACAACGTGTAGGACCGCTTGCACGAGTGGCAGTTGCGTTTACATCCTGTAATCGGATATATGAGCCCCCAAGTATATCGCGACATAGAAGCGCACAGGCGTCATGCTCGTGCACGTAACCCGTGTAGTTTGATGCAAACAGTCGGATTCTATCGTAATACAACGTGTAGGACCGCTTGTACGAGTGGCAGTTGCGTTTAAATCCTGTAATCGGATATATGAGCCCCCAAGTATATCGCGACATAGAACCGCACAGGCGTCATGCTCGCGCACGTAACCCGTGTAGTTTGATGCAAACAGTCAGATTCTACCGTATTACAACGTGTGGGACCGCTTGTACGAGTGGCAGTTGCGCTTAAATCCTGTAATCGGATATATGAGCCCCCAAGTATATCGCGACATAGAAGCGCACAGGCGTCATGCTCGCGCACGTAACCCGTGTAGTTTGATGCAAGCAGTCGGATACTACCGTAACACAACCTGTGGGACCGCTAGTACGAGTGGCAGTTGCGTATAAATCCTGTAATCGGATATATGGGCTCCCAGGCATATCGCGACATAGAAGCGCCCAGGCGTCATGCGCGTGCACGTAACCCGTGTAGTTTGATGCAAACAGTCGTATTCTATCGTAATACAACGTGTAGGACCGCTTGTACGAGTGGCAGTTGCGTTTAAATCCTATAATCGGATATATGAGCCCCCAAGTATATCGCGACATAGAACCGCACAGGCGTCATGCTCGCGAACGTAACCCGTGTAGTTTGATGCAAACAGTCAGATTCTACCCTATTACAACGTGTGGGACCGCTTGTACGAGTGGCAGTTGCGCTTAAATCCTGTAATCGGATATATGAGCCCCCAAGTATATCGCGACATAGAAGCGCACAGGCGTCATGCTCGCGCACGTAACCCGTGTAGTTTGATACAAACAGTCGGATACTACCGTAACACAACCTGTGGGACCGCTAGTACGAGTGGCAGTTGCGTATAAATCCTGTAATCGGATATATGGGCTCCCAGGCATATCGCGACATAGAAGCGCCCAGGCGTCATGCGCGCGCACGTAATCCGTGTAGTTTGATGCAAACAGTCGGATTCTATCGTAATACAACGTGTAGGACCGCTTGTACGAGTGGCAGTTGCGTTTAAATCCTGTAATCGGATATATGAGCCCCCAAGTATATCGCGACATAGAAGCGCACAGGCGTCATGCTCGTGCACGTAACCCGTGTAGTTTGATGCAAACAGTCGGATTCTACCGTATTACAACGTGTGGGACCGCTTGTACGAGTGGCAGTTGCGCTTAAATCCTGTAATCGGATATATGAGCTCCCAAGTATATCGCGACGTAGAAGCGCCCAGGCGTAATGCGCGCGCACGTAACCCGTGTAGTATGATGCAAACAGTCGGATTCTATCGTAATACAACGTGTGGGACTGCTTGTACGAGTGGCAGTTGCGCTTAAATCCTGTAATCGGATATATGAGCCCCCAAGTAGATCGCGACATAGAAGCGAACAGGCGTCATGCTCGCGCACGTAACCCATGTAGTTTGATGCAAGCAGTCGGATACTACCGTAACACAAACTGTGGGACCGCTAGTACGAGTGGCAGTTGCGTATAAATCCTGTAATCGGATATATGGGCTCCCAGGCATATCGCGACATAGAAGCGCCCAGGCGTCATGCGCGTGCACGTAACCCGTGTAGTTTGATGCAAACAGTCGGATTCTATCGTAATACAACGTGCGGGACCGTTTGTACGAGTGGCAGTTGCGTTTAAATCCTGTAATCGGATATATGGGCTCCCAGGCATATCGCGACATAGAAGCGCCCAGGCGTCATGCGCGTGCACGTAACCCGTGTAGTTTGATGCAAACAGTCGGATTCTATCGTAATACAACGTGCGGGACCGTTTGTACGAGTGGCAGTTGCGTTTAAATCCTGTAATCGGATATATGAGCCCCCAAGTATATCGCGACATAGAAGCGCACAGGCGTCATGCTCGTGCACGTAACCCGTGTAGTTTGATGCAAACAGTCGGATTCTACCGTATTACAACGTGTGGGACCGCTTGTACGAGTGGCAGTTGCGCTTAAATCCTGTAATCGGATATATGAGCTCCCAAGTATATCGCGACGTAGAAGCGCCCAGGCGTAATGCGCGCGCACGTAACCCGTGTAGTATGATGCAAACAGTCGGATTCTATCGTAATACAACGTGTGGGACTGCTTGTACGAGTGGCAGTTGCGCTTAAATCCTGTAATCGGATATATGAGCCCCCAAGTAGATCGCGACATAGAAGCGAACAGGCGTCATGCTCGCGCACGTAACCCATGTAGTTTGATGCAAGCAGTCGGATACTACCGTAACACAAACTGTGGGACCGCTAGTACGAGTGGCAGTTGCGTATAAATCCTGTAATCGGATATATGGGCTCCCAGGCATATCGCGACATAGAAGCGCCCAGGCGTCATGCGCGTGCACGTAACCCGTGTAGTTTGATGCAAACAGTCGGATTCTATCGTAATACAACGTGCGGGACCGTTTGTACGAGTGGCAGTTGCGTTTAAATCCTGTAATCGGATATATGGGCTCCCAGGCATATCGCGACATAGAAGCGCCCAGGCGTCATGCGCGTGCACGTAACCCGTGTAGTTTGATGCAAACAGTCGGATTCTATCGTAATACAACGTGCGGGACCGTTTGTACGAGTGGCAGTTGCGTTTAAATCCTGTAATCGGATATATGGGCTCCCAGGCATATCGCGACATAGAAGCGCCCAGGCGTCATGCTCGTTCACGTAACCCGTGTAGTTTAATGCAAACAGACGGATTCTACCGCAATACAACGGGTGGGACCGTTAGTACGAGTGGCAGTTGCGTTTAAATCCTGTAATCGGATATATGGGCTCACAGGCATATCGCGAGATAAAAGCGCCCAGGCGTCATGCTCGCGCACTTAACCCGTGTAGTTTGACGCAAGCAGTCGGATTCTACCGGAATACAACGTGTGGGACCGTTAGTACGAGTGGCAGTTGCGTTTAAATCCTGTAATCGGATATATGAGCTCCCAAGTATATCGCGAAATAGAAGCGCCCAGGCGTCATGCTCGCACACGTATCGAGTGTAGTTTGATGCAAGCAGACGGAATCTACCGTAATAGAACGTGTGGGACCGCTTGTACGAGTGGCAGTTGCGTTTAAATCCTGTAATCGGATATATGGGCTCCCAGGCATATCGCTACATAGAAGCGCCCAGGCGTCATGCGAGCGCACGTAACCCGTGTAGTTTGATGCAAACAGTCGGATACTACCGTAACACAACCTGTGGGACCGCTAGTACGTGTGGCAGTTGCGTATAAATCCTGTAATCGGATATATGGGCTCCCAGGCATATCGCTACATAGAAGCGCCCAGGCATAATGCGCGCGCACGTAACCCGTGTAGTTTGATGCAAGCAGTCGGATTCTACCGTATTACAACGTGTGGGACCGCTTGTACGAGTGGCAGTTGCGCTTAAATCCTGTAATCGGATATATGAGCTCCCAAGTATATCGCGACGTAGAAGCGCCCAGGCGTAATGCGCGCGCACGTAACCCGTGTAGTATGATGCAAACAGTCGGATTCTATCGTAATACAACGTGTGGGACTGCTTGTACGAGTGGCAGTTGCGCTTAAATCCTGTAATCGGATATATGAGCCCCCAAGTATATCGCGACATAGAAGCGAACAGGCGTCATGCTCGCGCACGTAACCCGTGTAGTTTGATGCAAGCAGTCGGATACTACCGTAACACAACCTGTGGGACCGCTAGTACGAGTGGCAGTTGCGTATAAATCCTGTAATCGGATATATGGGCTCCCAGGCATATCGCGACATAGAAGCGCCCAGGCGTCATGCGCGTGCACGTAACCCGTGTAGTTTGATGCAAACAGTCGGATTCTATCGTAATACAACGTGCGGGACCGTTTGTACGAGTGGCAGTTGCGTTTAAATCCTGTAATCGGATATATGGGCTCCCAGGCATATCGCGACATAGAAGCGCCCAGGCGTCATGCTCGCATACGTAACCCGTGTAGTTTGATGCAAACAGTCGGATTCTATCGTAATACAACGTGTAGGACCGCTTGCACGAGTGGCAGTTGCGTTTACATCCTGTAATCGGATATATGAGCCCCCAAGTATATCGCGACATAGAAGCGCACAGGCGTCATGCTCGTGCACGTAACCCGTGTAGTTTGATGCAAACAGTCGGATTCTATCGTAATACAACGTGTAGGACCGCTTGTACGAGTGGCAGTTGCGTTTAAATCCTGTAATCGGATATATGAGCCCCCAAGTATATCGCGACATAGAACCGCACAGGCGTCATGCTCGCGCACGTAACCCGTGTAGTTTGATGCAAACAGTCAGATTCTACCGTATTACAACGTGTGGGACCGCTTGTACGAGTGGCAGTTGCGCTTAAATCCTGTAATCGGATATATGAGCCCCCAAGTATATCGCGACATAGAAGCGCACAGGCGTCATGCTCGCGCACGTAACCCGTGTAGTTTGATGCAAGCAGTCGGATACTACCGTAACACAACCTGTGGGACCGCTAGTACGAGTGGCAGTTGCGTATAAATCCTGTAATCGGATATATGGGCTCCCAGGCATATCGCGACATAGAAGCGCCCAGGCGTCATGCGCGTGCACGTAACCCGTGTAGTTTGATGCAAACAGTCGTATTCTATCGTAATACAACGTGTAGGACCGCTTGTACGAGTGGCAGTTGCGTTTAAATCCTATAATCGGATATATGAGCCCCCAAGTATATCGCGACATAGAACCGCACAGGCGTCATGCTCGCGAACGTAACCCGTGTAGTTTGATGCAAACAGTCAGATTCTACCCTATTACAACGTGTGGGACCGCTTGTACGAGTGGCAGTTGCGCTTAAATCCTGTAATCGGATATATGAGCCCCCAAGTATATCGCGACATAGAAGCGCACAGGCGTCATGCTCGCGCACGTAACCCGTGTAGTTTGATACAAACAGTCGGATACTACCGTAACACAACCTGTGGGACCGCTAGTACGAGTGGCAGTTGCGTATAAATCCTGTAATCGGATATATGGGCTCCCAGGCATATCGCGACATAGAAGCGCCCAGGCGTCATGCGCGCGCACGTAATCCGTGTAGTTTGATGCAAACAGTCGGATTCTATCGTAATACAACGTGTAGGACCGCTTGTACGAGTGGCAGTTGCGTTTAAATCCTGTAATCGGATATATGAGCCCCCAAGTATATCGCGACATAGAAGCGCACAGGCGTCATGCTCGTGCACGTAACCCGTGTAGTTTGATGCAAACAGTCGGATTCTACCGTATTACAACGTGTGGGACCGCTTGTACGAGTGGCAGTTGCGCTTAAATCCTGTAATCGGATATATGAGCTCCCAAGTATATCGCGACATAGAAGCGCCCAGGCGTCATGCTCGTTCACGTAACCCGTGTAGTTTAATGCAAACAGACGGATTCTACCGCAATACAACGGGTGGGACCGTTAGTACGAGTGGCAGTTGCGTTTAAATCCTGTAATCGGATATATGGGCTCACAGGCATATCGCGAGATAAAAGCGCCCAGGCGTCATGCTCGCGCACTTAACCCGTGTAGTTTGACGCAAGCAGTCGGATTCTACCGGAATACAACGTGTGGGACCGTTAGTACGAGTGGCAGTTGCGCTTAAATCCTGTAATCGGATATATGAGCCCCCAAGTATATCGCGACATAGAAGCGCACAGGCGTCATGCTCGCGCACGTAACCCGTGTAGTTTGATGCAAGCAGTCGGATACTACCGTAACACAACCTGTGGGACCGCTAGTACGAGTGGCAGTTGCGTATAAATCCTGTAATCGGATATATGGGCTCCCAGGCATATCGCGACATAGAAGCGCCCAGGCGTAATGCGCGCGCACGTAACCCGTGTAGTATGATGCAAACAGACGGATTCTACCGCAATACAACTTGTGGGACCGTTAGTACGAGTGGCAGTTGCGTTTAAATCCTGTAATCGGATATATGAGCCCCCAAGTATATCGCGACATAGAACCGCACAGGCGTCATGCTCGCGCACGTAACCCGTGTAGTTTGATGCAAACAGTCAGATTCTACCGTATTACAATGTGTGGGACCGCTTGTACGAGTGGCAGTTGCGCTTAAATCCTGTAATCGGATATATGAGCTCCCAAGTATATCGCGACGTAGAAGCGCCCAGGCGTCATGCTCGTTCACGTAACCCGTGTAGTTTAATGCAAACAGACGGATTCTATCGTAATACAACGTGTGGGACCGTTAGTACGAGTGGCAGTTGCGTTTAAATCCTGTAATCGGATATATAGGCTCCCAGGCATATCGCGACATAGAAGCGCCCAGGCGTAATGCGCGCGCACGTAACCCGTGTAGTATGATGCAAACAGACGGATTCTACCGCAATACAACTTGTGGGACCGTTAGTACGAGTGGCAGTTGCGTTTAAATCCTGTAATCGGATATATGAGCCCCCAAGTATATCGCGACATAGAACCGCACAGGCGTCATGCTCGCGCACGTAACCCGTGTAGTTTGATGCAAACAGTCAGATTCTACCGTATTACAATGTGTGGGACCGCTTGTACGAGTGGCAGTTGCGCTTAAATCCTGTAATCGGATATATGAGCCCCCAAGTATATCGCGACATAGAAGCGCACAGGCGTCATGCTCGCGCACGTAACCCGTGTAGTTTGATGCAAGCAGTCGGATACTACCGTAACACAACCTGTGGGACCGCTAGTACGAGTGGCAGTTGCGTATAAATCCTGTAATCGGATATATGGGCTCCCAGGCATATCGCGACATAGAAGCGCCCAGGCGTCATGCGCGTGCACGTAACCCGTGTAGTTTGATGCAAACAGTCGGATTCTATCGTAATACAACGTGCGGGACCGTTTGTACGAGTGGCAGTTGCGTTTAAATCCTGTAATCGGATATATGGGCTCCCAGGCATATCGCGACATAGAAGCGCCCAGGCGTAATGCGCGCGCACGTAACCCGTGTAGTATGATGCAAACAGTCGGATTCTACCGTATTACACGTGTGAGACCGTTCGTACGCGTGGCAGTAGCGTTTAAATCCTGTAATCGGATACATGGGTTCACAGGCATATCGCGACACAGAAGCGCCCAGGCGTCATGCTCGCGCACGTATTCAGTGTTGTTTGATACAAACAGTCGGATACTACCGTAACACAACCTGTGGGACCGCTAGTACGAGTGGCAGTTGCGTATAAATCCTGTAATCGGATATATGGGCTCCCAGGCATATCGCGACAGAGAAGCGCCCAGGCGTCATGCGCGCGCACGTAACCCGTGTAGTTTGATGCAAACAGTCGGATTCTAGCGCAATGCAACGTGCGGGACCGTTTGTACGAGTGGCAGTTGCGTTCAAATCCTGTAATCGGATATATGGGCTCCCAGGCATATCGCGACATAGAAGCGCCCAGGCGTCATGCGCGTGCACGTAACCCGTGTAGTTTGATGCAAACAGTCGGATTCTATCGTAATACAACGTGCGGGACCGTTTGTACGAGTGGCAGTTGCGTTTAAATCCTGTAATCGGAAATATGGGCTCCCAGGCATATCGCGACATAGAAGCGCCCAGGCGTCATGCGCGCGCACGTAACCCGTGTAGTTTGATGCAAACAGTCGGATTCTATCGTAATACAACGTGTAGGACCGCTTGTACGAGTGGCAGTTGCGTTTAAATCCTGTAATCGGATATATGGGCTCACAGGCATATCGCGAGATAAAAGCGCCCAGGCGTCATGCTCGCGCACTTAACCCGTGTAGTTTGACGCAAGCAGTCGGATTCTACCGGAATACAACGTGTGGGACCGTTAGTACGAGTGGCAGTTGCGTTTAAATCCTGTAATCGGATATATGAGCTCCCAAGTATATCGCGAAATAGAAGCGCCCAGGCGTCATGCTCGCACACGTATCGAGTGTAGTTTGATGCAAACAGACGGATTCTACCGTAATACAACGTGTAGTTCCGCTTGTACGAGCGGCAGTTGCGTTTAAATCCTGTAATCGGACATATGAGCTCCCAAGTATATCGCGACATAGAAGCGCCCAGGCGTCATGCTCGCACACGTAACCCGTGTAGTTTGATGCAAGCAGACGGAATCTACCGTAATAGAACGTGTGGGACCGCTTGTACGAGTGGCAGTTGCGTTTAAATCCTGTAATCGGATATATGGGCTCCCAGGCATATCGCTACATAGAAGCGCCCAGGCGTCATGCGAGCGCACGTAACCCGTGTAGTTTGATGCAAACAGTCGGATTCTATCGTAATACAACGTGCGGGACCGTTTGTACGAGTGGCAGTTGCGTTTAAATCCTGTAATCGGATATATGGGCTCCCAGGCATATCGCGACATAGAAGCGCACAGGCGTCATGCTCGTGCACGTAACCCGTGTAGTTTGATGCAAACAGTCGGATTCTATCGTAATACAACGTGTAGGACCGCTTGTACGAGTGGCAGTTGCGTTTAAATCCTGTAATCGGATATATGAGCCCCCAAGTATATCGCGACATAGAAGCGCACAGGCGTCATGCTCGTGCACGTAACCCGTGTAGTTTGATGCAAACAGTCGGATTCTACCGCAATACAACGGGTGGGACCGTTAGTACGAGTAGCAGTTGCGTTTAAATCCTGTAATCGGATATATGGGCTCACAGGCATATCGCGAGATAAAAGCGCCCAGGCGTCATGCTCGCGCACTTAACCCGTGTAGTTTGACGCAAGCAGTCGGATTCTACCGTATTACACGTGTGAGACCGTTCGTACGCGTGGCAGTAGCGTTTAAGTCCTGTAATCGGATATATGAGCCCCCAAGTATATCGCGACATAGAAGCGCACAGGCGTCATGCTCGCGCACGTAACCCGTGTAGTTTGATGCAAACAGTCGGATTCTATCGTAATACAACGTGTAGGACCGCTTGCACGAGTGGCAGTTGCGTTTTCATCCTGTAATCGGATATATGAGCCCCCAAGTATATCGCGACATAGAAGCGCACAGGCGTCATGCTCGTGCACGTAACCCGTGTAGTTTGATGCAAACAGTCGGATTCTATCGTAATACAACGTGTAGGACCGCTTGTACGAGTGGCAGTTGCGTTTAAATCCTGTAATCGGATATATGAGCCCCCAAGTATATCGCGACATAGAAGCGCACAGGCGTCATGCTCGTGCACGTAACCCGTGTAGTTTGATGCAAACAGTCGGATTCTACCGCAATACAACGGGTGGGACCGTTAGTACGAGTAGCAGTTGCGTTTAAATCCTGTAATCGGATATATGGGCTCACAGGCATATCGCGAGATAAAAGCGCCCAGGCGTCATGCTCGCGCACTTAACCCGTGTAGTTTGACGCAAGCAGTCGGATTCTACCGGAATACAACGTGTGGGACCGTTAGTACGAGTGGCAGTTGCGTTTAAATCCTGTAATCGGATATATGAGCTCCCAAGTATATCGCGAAATAGAAGCGCCCATGCGTCATGCTCGCACACGTATCGAGTGTAGTTTGATGCAAACAGACGGAATCTACCGTAATAGAACGTGTGGGACCGCTTGTACGAGTGGCAGTTGCGTTTAAATCCTGTAATCGGATATATGGGCTCCCAGGCATATCGCTACATAGAAGCGCCCAGGCGTCATGCGAGCGCACGTAACCAGGGTAGTTTGATGCAAACAGTCGGATACTACCGTAACACAACCTGTGGGACCGCTAGTACGAGTGGCAGTTGCGCTTAAATCCTGTAATCGGATATATGAGCCCCCAAGTATATCGCGACATAGAAGCGCACAGGCGTCATGCTCGCGCACGTAACCCGTGTAGTTTGATGCAAGCAGTCGGATACTACCGTAACACAACCTGTGGGACCGCTAGTACGAGTGGCAGTTGCGTATAAATCCTGTAATCGGATATATGAGCCCCCAAGTATATCGCGACATAGAAGCGCACAGGCGTCATGCTCGCGCACGTAACCCGTGTAGTTTGATGCAAGCAGTCGGATTCTATCGTAATACAACGTGTAGGACCGCTTGCACGAGTGGCAGTTGCGTTTACATCCTGTAATCGGATATATGAGCCCCCAAGTATATCGCGACATAGAAGCGCACAGGCGTCATGCTCGTGCACGTAACCCGTGTAGTTTGATGCAAACAGTCGGATTCTATCGTAATACAACGTGTAGGACCGCTTGTACGAGTGGCAGTTGCGTTTAAATCCTGTAATCGGATATATGAGCCCCCAAGTATATCGCGACATAGAAGCGCACAGGCGTCATGCTCGTGCACGTAACCCGTGTAGTTTGATGCAAACAGTCGGATTCTACCGCAATACAACGGGTGGGACCGTTAGTACGAGTAGCAGTTGCGTTTAAAACCTGTAATCGGATATATGGGCTCACAGGCATATCGCGAGATAAAAGCGCCCAGGCGTCATGCTCGCGCACTTAACCCGTGTAGTTTGACGCAAGCAGTCGGATTCTACCGGAATACAACGTGTGGGACCGTTAGTACGAGTGGCAGTTGCGTTTAAATCCTGTAATCGGATATATGAGCTCCCAAGTATATCGCGAAATAGAAGCGCCCAGGCGTCATGCTCGCACACGTATCGAGTGTAGTTTGATGCAAACAGACGGAATCTACCGTAATAGAACGTGTGGGACCGCTTGTACGAGTGGCAGTTGCGTTTAAATCCTGTAATCGGATATATGGGCTCCCAGGCATATCGCTACATAGAAGCGCCCAGGCGTCATGCGAGCGCACGTAACCAGGGTAGTTTGATGCAAACAGTCGGATACTACCGTAACACAACCTGTGGGACCGCTAGTACGAGTGGCAGTTGCGTATAAATCCTGTAATCGGATATATGGGCTCCCAGGCATATCGCTACATAGAAGCGCCCAGGCGTAATGCGCGCGCACGTAACCCGTGTAGTTTGATGCAAGCAGTCGGATTCTACCGTATTACAACGTGTGGGACCGCTAGTACGAGTGGCAGTTGCGCTTAAATCCTGTAATCGGATACATGGGTTCACAGGCATATCGCGACACAGAAGCGCCCAGGCGTCATGCTCGCGCACGTATTCAGTGTTGTTTGATACAAACAGTCGGATTCTAGCGCAATACAACGTGCGGGACCGTTTGTACGAGTGGCAGTTGCGTTTAAATCCTGTAATCGGATATATGGGCTCCCAGGCATATCGCGACATAGAAGCGCCCAGGCGTCATGCTCGCCCACGTATTCGGTGTTGTTTGATACAAACAGTCGGATTCTAGCGCAATACAACGTGCGGGACCGTTTGTACGAGTGGCAGTTGCGTTTAAATCCTGTAATCGGATATATGGGCTCCCAGGCATATCGCGACATAGAAGCGCCCAGGCGTAATGCGCGCGCACGTAACCCGTGTAGTATGATGCAAACAGTCGGATTCTATCGTAATACAACGTGTGGGACTGCTTGTACGAGTGGCAGTTGCGTTTATATCCTGTAATCGGATACATGAGCTCCCAAGTATATCGCGACGTAGAAGCGCCCAGGCGTCATGCTCGCATACGTAACCCGTGTAGTTTGATGCAAACAGTCGGATTCTACCGTATTACACGTGTGAGACCGTTCGTACGCGTGGCAGTAGCGTTTAAGTCCTGTAATCGGATATATGAGCCCCCAAGTATATCGCGACATAGAAGCGCACAGGCGTCATGCTCGCGCACGTAACCCGTGTAGTTTGATACAAACAGTCGGATACTACCGTAACACAACCTGTGGGACCGCTAGTACGAGTGGCAGTTGCGTATAAATCCTGTAATCGGATATATGGGCTCCCAGGCATATCGCGACATAGAAGCGCCCAGGCGTCATGCGCGCGCACGTAACCCGTGTAGTTTGATGCAAACAGTCGGATTCTATCGTAATACAACGTGTAGGACCGCTTGTACGAGTGGCAGTTGCGTTTAAATCCTGTAATCGGATATATGAGCCCCCAAGTATATCGCGACATAGAAGCGCACAGGCGTCATGCTCGTGCACGTAACCCGTGTAGTTTGATGCAAACAGTCGGATTCTACCGTATTACAACGTGTGGGACCGCTTGTACGAGTGGCAGTTGCGCTTAAATCCTGTAATCGGATATATGAGCTCCCAAGTATATCGCGACATAGAAGCGCCCAGGCGTCATGCTCGTTCACGTAACCCGTGTAGTTTAATGCAAACAGACGGATTCTACCGCAATACAACGGGTGGGACCGTTAGTACGAGTGGCAGTTGCGTTTAAATCCTGTAATCGGATATATGGGCTCACAGGCATATCGCGAGATAAAAGCGCCCAGGCGTCATGCTCGCGCACTTAACCCGTGTAGTTTGACGCAAGCAGTCGGATTCTACCGGAATACAACGTGTGGGACCGTTAGTACGAGTGGCAGTTGCGTTTAAATCCTGTAATCGGATATATGAGCTCCCAAGTATATCGCGAAATAGAAGCGCCCAGGCGTCATGCTCGCACACGTATCGAGTGTAGTTTGATGCAAACAGACGGAATCTACCGTAATAGAACGTGTGGGACCGCTTGTACGAGTGGCAGTTGCGTTTAAATCCTGTAATCGGATATATGGGCTCCCAGGCATATCGCTACATAGAAGCGCCCAGGCGTCATGCGAGCGCACGTAACCAGGGTAGTTTGATGCAAACAGTCGGATACTACCGTAACACAACCTGTGGGACCGCTAGTACGAGTGGCAGTTGCGCTTAAATCCTGTAATCGGATATATGAGCCCCCAAGTATATCGCGACATAGAAGCGCACAGGCGTCATGCTCG